>JABWDL010000305.1:0-25941 GCA_015343265.1 Pao palembangensis | reverse complement strand
TCATCAGATGTGTAGGATGACAAAGCTTGTATCCCTTTTTTCGCCAGATTTACCTCGCAGCCACCCTGAAAGTTATCACTCCTACATGTGGAACAACTTTTTTAAGCACATTGATATTGATCCGGCGAATGCACACATCCTGGATGGGAATGCTGTGGACCCGGAGGCTGAGTGTCAGCTTTATGAGCAGAAGATTGCAGAGGCTGGAGGAATTGAGCTGTTTGTTGGAGGTCACATGACATTTACTTAACATTTAATTAACTTAATAAGGAAAAATTACATTTCTATTGTGTAATATGACACGCTGCTCATTTTCTGCAGCCCTCTTGATGTCTCTTAAGGTATTGGTCCTGATGGTCACATTGCATTTAATGAGCCTGGCTCCAGCCTCGTCTCCCGGACCAGAGTCAAGACTCTGGCTAAGGACACCATACTGGCCAATGCTCGTTTCTTTGGCAATGACCTCTCCAAGGTTCCCACCATGGCTTTGACTGTGGGCGTGGGAACTGTCATGGACGCCAACGAGGTGAGTTTGACGAATTTGTCTGCACCACTAAGAGTCTAAACTGGTGTGTGATGTTGTTGTCCACCGTTCAGGTGATGATTCTGATCACAGGTGGACACAAAGCATTCGCTCTGTATAAAGCCATCGAGGAGGGAGTCAACCACATGTGGACGGTATCTGCCTTTCAGCAGCACCCGCGCACCATCTTTGTTTGTGATGAAGATGCCACTTTGGAGCTACGAGTCAAAACAGTTAAATACTTCAAAGGTATGACTATCATTAGAATTATTAATCACAATATATAATGTGAAGCAAAGAACCCCTGTGACCCTACAAGGGAAGAGTGCTTACAAGAGTTTTATGTTTGAGACTTGTACAAAAGAAATACAATTTTTATCATTTTTTCCTCTAAATTTATTACTGTATATTTAAAGAAAAAAAAAACAATCATGGTGCAGAGAAGTGTAGACTAACCTGTCAGGGTTGTAGAGAGCTTTGTTTACTGCTTTGCACACGAATACTTAAGCTCCAGCACAGTCTGTCCGAACAAATTCTAACTCTAATGTAATAGAGATTTGATCCAGTTTGAAAGGAAACAACATACTGATGTCCATTACCACATCTTTCTTAATTGAAAGTTGAATCAAATTGAAAGACAAAAAAAAGTAACAGCTTGAAACAAAGGAAAGTTTTATATTGTTGTTCTTAAAGTAGATGTGGCAGATATGCAGTTATAATACATAGAATACACAAAGAAAACAGCAACATGGATGTGTAGCAACACATCCATGTTGTTGATTTTGTTTCCTATATTTGTTGTGTGGAGTAACATTGTTTATATAATTATAATTTTCCTAACTTTTAAGTTCTTTTTGCTGTGTTCTTACAAACTAGTATATGTTTCGAGCAGCACTGCCATATGGCACTGACGTTATGATTCTCATGTCAGAAACATCTTGAAATTATTGTTGTATATATTTTTTATCTTGCAGGTTTAATGCATGTTCATAATAAACTGGTGGACCCAGTGCTCAGTATGAAGATGCAGTGAAACCGAGAACATCCGGAAAGGGAACTGATGAGAGCCTCACTTTTATCAAACAATTGGGTATGTTGAGCCAGTGTCCATCTCATGTATTAATGCCTTTTTTCCTTTAGAATCATGTTAATTTCAAGATCTTTCAAGGCTCATTAACATTGTTTTGCTCTAATGTTGTTTGCTATGAGTGAGTGATTTGTGACACCTCTGTATTTGGAATGAGTTGATTAATACATTTAACACAGTCATTTCATGTTTTCAGTTTCAGTCTCCTAAACCATCCCAGACTGAAAAATCATTTGTTATTCCACGTAATTAAATGTGGCAGGCCAGGGGGTGGGGCCCACATTACACCTTTATTAAAAGCATTAAACTGACTCTCTGTGTGTTTCAGGATCAGTTTCATGGTTCTTTTGTTGGTTTTTAAGTGTCTTTATGGCCTCAAGCCATCCTTTTTTATAGACCTGCTTTTACTCCATCAACAGATCCTTTGATCTTCTGGCATCATCCCCAGGGTTAGCTCAAAAAGCCATGGTGAAGCTCTATTCGCCCATGCCATCATAACCCGCCAGGGAACCTCAGGACCACAGTTATTTAAAAATGAAAAAGAAAAGTTAAGACTCATCTGAGCTTTTAGTTAATGCTAACCTTCTCTGCTTAACCTAATTACAATCAATGTGTTGTTCTTAGAGTTGCTGTCTTTAATCACTTTGACATTCAAAGAAAATAAAATCATCTAAAACCAGTTTTTTATTCTTTTGTCTCTTCATCTTATCTCGTGCTCTTTTATAGTCATAGTTTTTTTTTAGTTCGTTCCGTTGTTTCCTTGTGAGGGGCCGTTCTTATCGGGGTTTCTGTCTGGTCTTTCTATCCATGTGAAGGCTGTCCTGGGGGTCCCCCTGGTCCTGGAAGACCAGGAGGCTTCTGGGATCGGGGTGTTCTCCTTGGCAGCACTTCCTGTGGCTATGGGCTGAGATAACCCTTGGTGTGAAACTATCTTTTACTCAACTGGGTATCATTTTTGTTAAATTTGTTACCTTTTTTCTTGAAAAACATTTAAAATCCTCACTTGACTTTTCAAAGTATGCTTTTTACACAACATTACATATACAGATGATTGTAGTGTTTGAAGTGTAAAACCCTACAATATGCCTTTCAAGTCAGAGCACCATGTGCATCTTTTCCAGGCATGTTTTATATTTTCACAGTGTTTTGATTTAGTATTTACAAGACAATGATCGCATTTACAGATAATATCTTCATACACTGATCGTACACTATGGCTTGAGTTTGAATACAGTGTATGCAAAATGTTAATACCAACAAATATTGTTTTAATGGTAACATGATAACAGACTTGTGCACACACTGTATAATTTGGAGTTAAAAACATAATACGACCAATACTTTGTAAAAAAAAAAAAACATTGAGGTGATGGCATGTAAATGTCTGACAAAGTTGAGGAAAGTAAAACTTTATATCTGTGTGCATAGATATACATATGTAATATTTATTCACACAACACTGTTGCAGACTATATAGATATGTCCTTTCATTCAAACACATTTTCAACAATGTATTTCAATGAAATATTTGTTAAGCAATTTCTCAAAATAGTGTACCACTGGCAGATGTCACCTGGCATCCATACATATGTAAGCACATTGCAAAAGTTGCCAGTTGTGTCAAATCTATTAATGCTGTATATTTGAGAGGCTACTGACTATTTCTTTTCCATCATGCAAAAACATATTTAAAAAAGTGATCTGAAAATCTATTTATGTTCAGTCTTAAGTTCAATGTGGCTCTGCTTTAATTAAATGCTTGTAGATGCTAAACTCTCTTTGTGCTTTTATGAGCTGCTTATTTTATAGATACAGATAGCCTATCCAATAAACCAAATTAAAAAGGCCAAATGCAGTGGGAAAGAATATTCTGGAATAAGAGTCGATCTTGGAGACATGCACATGCATCCGGTTTTCACGCCAAGCACCTGAGCGACAGTCATCAAAGCAGCAGAAGAAGCTGATGCAATCTTTCCCATCTAGACACTCATATACATAGTCACATCTTTCATGATAGGGTACAATATTGTTCATTTGTAGCATAGATGTGCCTGGTTGTATATTCACCATGCTGGACGCTTTCTGCTGTGGAGGAAGACATGCAAGAATTACCATATGATACCTTCTTCAAGTTAATTGGTATCGTGAACAATTGAATGTTGTGTACCTGGATGTTGTTGTTTGGTTTAGCCTTTTTAATCTGTCTGTTGCTGGTGAAGTAGTGGAGAGTTCCATACTCCATGAGGGCAGCAAAGGTAAAGATGAAGCAGACGGAGACAAAAAGGTCCATGGCAGTCACATAGGAAACTTTTGGAAGGGACTTCCGGGATATGGTGCTAAGTGTTGTCATTGTTAGTACAGTTGTAATGCCTGTGAAGGGTGCCTGTGATTAGTGTTTTTTTAGTGTCATAAAATATGCGATACATGTGTTTTCTTTGTTCGATGATAAATGATAAATGGGTTACATTTACACATTTCATTTACTGTGCAAAACGATTAACTCAGTTTGCTGCTTTTTTATGGTATTTGTTTTATTTATCTAAAATTTTACTGCACACAATTTAGAGTTTTTTTCTCTTTTCAATGTTTTTGTGCTGGTTGTACTAAATGTGTATTTTATTCAATCTATTATGGGTACTGGCTGAAGTGGTATTATAATAATAAGAATGAGAACCTGAATTATTCTATCAGGATTGTGTAGGTCTGATGTGATAAGGTTTCAGTGACAAACAGCTGAAGTTTCAATGTTGTGTCAAACCTTAAAATGCACAAACCTAGAGATGTTCGGGCTGGGACGGCATCCTTATTGATCCAGAAGGAGACCCAGGACAAAACCACAATCATACTGCAGGGGATGTAGGTCTGGATGGTGAAGTAACCCATCCTCCGGCTCAGGTCAAAAAAGATTGTCATGATTACATATTCCCCTTCAGGTTTGGCAAAGAGGTCAGGAAAGTCAGGAAACATGAAAATAGGGAGAGACAATGTTTAAGTGAGCTATAGTGAGAATACAGATTGTTATTTATGTAATGTTTCATCAGCTAAATCCAAAATGTTAACCAGTACCAAACTATAATTGGAAGGCATTGCGTCCAGTATCTTACCAGACTGGGTGTGAGCAACATCAGTGGTGTTTCTCAGGCCTACAAAAGCAAATTGGTAGAGTCTCCAGTATCGCTGGTCAGCCACCTCCACTGCCCGTCGCTGCCACCGGTACGTGATCTCATTCTTAGGATAACCATCTGCACCCCCAGACAATACACAGAGGAGGGTGGTGATGATGATGATGATGATGATGATGGTGATGACGATTGTCCATTCACAATGAATCTGTCCTTCAGTCTTATGTCATTTTCATCAAAGGAGCACATAGTAGTGTAGTTTTGACAGACATTTCAACAGCAAAAGGCAGAAGTCTGAGGTTGTGCTTACAAAAAAGA
The DNA here is from genome assembly GCA_015343265.1 of Pao palembangensis. Taxonomy (NCBI): domain Eukaryota; kingdom Metazoa; phylum Chordata; class Actinopteri; order Tetraodontiformes; family Tetraodontidae; genus Pao; species Pao palembangensis. The sequence goes on along the minus strand of JABWDL010000305.1, from coordinate 20,891 downwards.
GATTGCACTTTAAATACCAGTCAGAGATCTGTGTTTGGTCGTGCGCAGACATTACAATATCATTTCACTCCTACATCAACACAACACAACATATTTCCAATTATGCATCAATTGCCTCCTTAATCCCACAGCCTTTCTCTTGTGTAGTTATCTTCTTCTCTCTCTGTCTCTATCTACTTCCTAAGAGACCCATATTTGTCCACTGAGCATCTGCACTGACCCCTCACTTTTTTCTGCGTCTTCAGTATAAAAAAATATTTGCATGTATGATGTCTGTTTTTCTCCTCTCTGGCCTTTCCTCTTCCTTCACCCAGCCATGAGCAGGAAGGTAAGCCAGCCTGGTTCTGTCAAGGTTTCTTCCTGTCAAAAGTGAGATCGGTTGCTGTTGCCTGTTCTGGGGTCAGGCTCTGCATTTCTGTAAAGTGCCTAGAGACAACTTTAATTGCTACAGTTGCTGATTAGATACAGTTAAATAGAATCTCCAACACTCCTGCCTCCCTTGTTCAAAGCTTCATCACTTCTTATCTGCATTATTGTAATTCTCCTCTTTTTCCTAAAACCTTGCCCAAAAATATCTGCATAAACCAGTTTAAAACTCTGCAGCTCCCATAACTAGAACCCTATCCATTTTCCAAATCATCTCTTTTGTCAGGTAGTGCTGAAAACTGATGTAAATATTCTGTATATGTAATTTCCATGTAAATTTATAAATATCCACAAATCCCATTTTGTATTGCTGAAATAGTGTTTACAGCCAAGACAGCTGTTGTGAGAATATTTTTGTCAACCTAGGTTTTGTGCTCATTTGATTACAAAGTAATGTAAATATAATACATTTAATAATTATTCAAAGGGAGATTTCAGGATTTCTGAAATGTGGCTGCAAGAAAACATGAGAAAGCGCACCCAAACTCAACATAAAAAACCCAAACTATCCATTTAAGATATGGGGGTTAAGGTACCATGTAAGAAAGAAATGAATGACAACAGAGACTGCATGAATCAACTGGGAGAAGATCCATAATTCAGTCAGTCTGTCAGGGAAAATTTTACTGGTTGACCTCCTCTCCCTGTTGGTGGAGTTGATGATAGATTGATACAAGCTAGGAGAGGGCAAGTTCAAGCAAATGGGCCTTTACACAAAAAGAAAATGCCATTACATCCGCCATTAAAACAAGCCACACAGAAGTTCCTCTCTTTGAGCATGTTGAAAAAGATGATGGATTCAGAAATGGAGGGGGAAACTTTTAACCACCTACAGCTTGAAAACTCCAGTGGACACGAGTGCTCATCCATTGGAAAGTTATGCAGCTTAAGGTAACACTCCGCATTAATAGTCAACCTGACAAAAAGAAGAATTGTGACAGAGAAAAGTCTCAGTGTTGAATTTTGATTCCATCCACAGCTACACTGAATAGTTCAAGTCAAGGTTTTCTCTGTAATTTCAAAAAACTGAAGGGCCGTTCGATTATACTCTATATGGATCATCCTAAAAATTATATAATAAAAAAAATATATACATTGTAAAACTGCATAATTAACAAAGATATTTAAATTCATACAGTGGAAGAGAATGTTTACACAAGTGTCCTCGTGTACCTCAGTGTATACATGACCCTTCCATTACCCCACAGTCTCAGCAAACGGTTTGGGGTGGTAATCCAGTGAGCAGCTGATTTGCGGGAATTCCTAAAGAATGTGTCCGGGATCCATATCTTGCCAACCATGTTGCTGTTGAGCATGAGCAGTTTAATGGAACTGTTAAACTTAAGTCGGCTGTCGTACCAAGTCTGAGCAAAGAAGATGTCAATGGTGTATTCCTGCAATTAAGTTGAGACACAAGAACAGAAGATTTCTAATCAAAGCTAATGTTTATGTCTATTTCTACTCCTCTAGGAAAAGTCAGAAAGGCAAATATACATGCTGAGCTATAAACCTAGAGGATGACTGAAATATTACCATGTAAAATAAAAAAAGCTGCGTTCTTGTCACATTCTGATCTTTTTCCATTTTTTTCCAGTAGTGGACAGTCAGGGCCACAAAGGCCTTTTCTGCTGGCCTAAATGATCAGAACAACTGATTCTGTTTTCTTTACTTCTACTGAGGCCTTCTAGCAGTTGTATAATGATGTCACCATTTCCCCATCTTTTGACTGAATGGTCAGTCAGCCTACTCTAGTGAGAAAGAAAAAAATGTCTATACTGACCTGTATAAGCTAAAGACCCATTAGTTGTATTTTTTCCAATGCAGCTAATGAGTCTTTAGCAACTCTAATGTCTTTCAGTTACTGTCCTACAATCTAGATGAATCTAGGCAGAACAACGCTGAAAGCCTGTGGATGAAATGTGCAGCATGTCGCTGTAGTTTTTTAGTTTGTTTTTCATGACTGGTACTAGTTGCTCTTGCACACTGCCTCAAAGCCATAGGGTTTGAACTGACAACATTTCAAACTGTTCTGTTATGATTAGCCATTTACTTTTGTGCCACTTATCTTTGTCTGTTACAGCATTCATATGGTATGGATTTTCCTAATTGGCACTGCTCTTGTGTTTACTTACAACAGGCCCATTTGCTCTGCTCAAGCACAATTACCCCACATTCCCCAGTGCATGCCCTTAACATTTCTCCAGAATCTGCACAATAACAAATAAAAAATAACAGATAACACAAACATCTGAGTTTCTCTAGGATCAACATGAATGCTAGAATTCTTAAAGCACTTCAAAAAAGGTTCAAACATGTTCTTTTACTGTATAACCAACCACTACATGAAGAAGGCATCAATTTCAGTTGTGTCAGGGGTAGTCTACTGTGTAGAAAGACAATGATTGAGGTAAAATGTGAATGGTCAAGATACAAGCTAGAGCGGGTGCTGCTAAGACACATTCTTGGCATTCTTCTCACCATATTAATGGGGTCCACTGGTCCAATACTGTTGACATAAACAGCAGTTTCAATCACCGTTGGCCTCACTGAAACACCACAGAACAGGTGCAACAACACTTAAATGACTAAAGAAGGCAGTAGTCAGGAAATGCAACAATGGCTAATGTACATGCAGATCTAAAGGATGTAAATCACTCCTGGAACTTTGGTTAAGTAGAATTTATAGAGAGTAAAAAGAAGCAGTTTGGTTTTTAATTTGCATAAGATTTGGCATGTGGCGTATGCAATACTTCACGGCGGCAGACAGCAGTGTAGAAGGCAATGTTAAAAGACAAGAAAGTCTAGCATAAACAGTACAATTAAAATTGATTTTGAAAAGTATGCTGGCAGTTTGATGCTTGGTATTTTCTATGTGTATCAGTTTTATCATACATAATCAAATCCAGGTGAGGAGACAATGTACTTTTACAGTACTTAACTAAACACTGTTTACAATTTAGATTTTAGTGTTTCACTTTATAATGAACCTTACTTACCTCCAATGTCTGGTCGCAGTTTGTTATCATAGCCCTGTAGTAGTTTATTTAATATCAAAGTAGTATCACTTTCATAGACCTTGGGGGATAATACCCAGGTCTTGTTTATAGGAACATCTTCATAGTCCTCTTCTTCTTGTTTACTTGAACCAAATCCTGCACTGCAGTATGAAGCAGAAAGATAGAAAATGTTGAAAAGGCAAAGGCATGGTTTGACTGTTCAAGATGAAGATTAAAAGCAAAGTCTTGTCTGCATTGTCTGCATTTTTGGGTTTATGGTAATTTTTTTTTTTTTTTTTGGAATCTCCAGCAGCCCAGGAGATAAAATGAAATCACTAGAGAACTTTACCTGGTTCTGCAAATGTCCATCAGTTTTCTGCAGCTGCTGTCTATGCTTTATTATCTGATGTGTTGTTGTCATTATACACATGCCCAGAGCAATTTTAAATAATTGTGCCAGCTGGTGTAGACTTATTCAGGAGGGTTATAGATTATAAAATGAACAATGAAAGAATTTTTTTATGGGTCTTGTCTAAACTGCTGGCACAGTCTCCATAAATGGTTGAAATACTGAATATTTGGCCAAAAAAAAAATACTTGGTTTCAGGAATACAAATACTGTATATATTGGATTTTTGTACTGTTATTGTATGATATATCATACAATAACAGATAACACAGCAGACCCCTGCAACCCAAAAAGTTGGATAACGCAGCTACAGAAAATGGATATATATATATATATATATATATATATATGTTCCAACATCCACAAACAGCAATTGCTATCACAACTTGAGATTGACGAGGTACAACACAAATGCTACGGGCCAGGACGCCAGGTCAGAGGGGAGGAGGTTATACCAATGCCCCAACCAACCCAATGAACGCAGATATACCAATAACGCTGAGCGAGGCAGCAACTGACCTGAAAGATAGAATCATGGCGAGAAAGAACATAAGGCAACCCCAACAACGTTTACATCGGCTAAGTGAAGTACCATTTGAAAGTCTCCTGGAAAGTGTGAATGCAGCATTGAGAGCGATCCCTACCTCAACAATCACTGAAACAAACGAGCTGATATACACTTCAGCAGCAGTGATCCTAGAGATGCTTGGCTATAAGAGCAACCATGGGAGCCATGAGAAACAATACCCGCCATGGAAACGAAGGTTGGAGGCTAAAATCAAGGCAGCACGGAGAGAAGTGAGTCAACTGACAGAGGCCCAGAGAGGTACAATGAAAAAGACAGTACCCAAGAGATACAGCCAGATGCCCATACCTGAAACACTCAAAACCGCCAAAGAAAGGCTCAAAGCCTTGGCCAGCCGCCTACAGAGATACACGAAATCCAATGAAGCCAGACGAATAAACAGGCTGTTCGCCATTCAACTTGTGAAAGTGTATGCTCAGTGGAAGGGTAATAACAGCAGAATAGACCCACCAAGGCTGGAAACCGAACAGTACTGGAAGAGTATATGGGAGAAGGAGGCAGCACATAACAGCAGTACTCAGTGGCTGGTGTCTCTGAGAGAGGAGCACAGCAACCTCCGTGAACAGAAACCAGTTACCATCACAGTGGCAGACATCCAGGAAAGAGTTTCAGGTATGAAAAAACTGGGCAGCACCCCGACCTAACATGATCCATGCCTACTGGCTAAAGAAACTCACCTCACTCCATGAGCGCCTGGCAGCACAAATGAACCAGCTGCTAAGAGATGGGACTCACTCAACCAAGGAGCGAACGATCCTAATCCAGAAGGATCCCGCAAAGGGTGCAGTCCCACCCAACTACCGGCCAATAACCTGTCTCTCCACAACATGGAAGCTCATGTCAGGCATTATTGCGGTTAAGATAAGCAGGCACATGGATCAGTACATGAGCAAAGCACAGAAAGGCATTTATAGAGATACTGTTGATAGAACAGTTGCCCAAGACTGCAAGTCATGAAAGACCAACCTGTGCACTGCCTGGATTGATTACAAGAAAGCCTATGGCTCGATGCCACACACATGGATCACTGAATGCCTGAAGCTGTACAACATCAATAGGACTCTAAGAGCATTTGTGGCGAACTCGATGAGGTTGTGGAAAACCACCCTTGAAGCCAATGGCAAGCCACTTGCACAAGTGTCCATCAAATGTGGCATATACCAAGGAGATGCTCTGTCCCCACTGCATAGGCCTGAACCCTCTAAGTCAGATAATCAACAAGACTGGCTATGGATACCGCCTCAGGAATGGGGCCACTATCAGTCACCTCCTCTACATGGATGACATCAAGCTGTACGCAAAGAGCAAATGGGACATAGACTCCCTGATACACACTACCAGGATCTACAGCAACGACATTGAGATGTCATTCGGGCTTGAGAAATGTAGTAGGATGGTGACAAAGAGAGGCAAGGTAGTCCACACTGAAGGGGTCTCGCTCCCAGAAGGAACAATAGCAGACATTGAGGACAGTTACAAGTACCTTGGGATACCACAGGCAAACGGCAACCTTGAACAGGCAACAAGGAAAGCGGGAACAGCCAAATACCTCCAGCGAGTAAGACAAGTCCTTCGAAGCCAGCTCAATGGCAAGAACAAGTCCCGGACCTTAAACAGTTATGCCCTGCCAGTGATCAGATACCCTGCAGGAATAATAAGGTGGCCAAAGGAAGAGATACAGACCACAGATGTTAAGACACGAAAGCTCCTCACCATGCATGGCGGGTTCCATCCCAAATCCAGCACCAGTGAGCGTGAGAGCCACTATCCAGGACGAAACAGCCAAGCTCCATGAGTACATCAAGGACAAGGCCCCAACGGATGACGTGCTCAGTAAATGTTTCAGACAATGGCAAGATCAGGAGGTGCTGAAGGAGGGACCAGCATGGGAGGACAAGCCCCCACACGGGATGTACCACCGGAACATAGCTGAAGTGGCTGATCTCAAGAAGTCCTACCAATGTTTAGAGAGGGCTGGCCTACAGGACAGCACAGAGGCACTCATCCTGGCTGCACAGGAGCAAGCCCTGAGCACCAGAGCAATAGAGGCCCAGATATACAACACCAGACAAGACCCAAGGTGTAGGCTGTGCAAGGAGGCACCTGAGACAATCCAACACATAACTGCAGGGTGTAAGATGCTGGCAGGGAAAGCATACATGGAACGCCATAACCAAGTGGCTGGCAAAGTCTACAGAAACATCTGTGCGGAGTATGGGCTGGAAACCCCAAGGTTAAAATGGTAAACACCTCCAAAGGTGGTGGAGAATGACCAAGTGAAGATTCTGTGGGACTTCCAGATACAGACAGGATGGTGATGGCGAACCAGGCAGATATCGTGGTGGTTGATAAAGGGCAGAGGAGAGCCGTTGTGGTGGATGTGGCAATACCAAGTGACAGCAACATCAGGCGGAAGGAACATGAGAAACTTGATAAATACCAAGGGCTCTGAGAGGAGCTGGAGAAGGCATGGAAGGTGAAGGTGACAGTAGTGCCCATGGTGATCGGAGCACTCGGTGCAGTAACCCCCAAACTGGAGGAGTGGCTACAGCAGATCCCTGGAACAACGTCAGACATCTCAGTCCAGAAAAGTGCAGTACTAGGAACAGCAAAGATACTGCGCAGGACCCTCAAGCTCCCAGGCCTCTGGTAGAGTACCCGAGCGTCGAATAGAGGAGAAACCACCCACGGGGGTGAGAAGGGAATTTTATATATATATATATATATATATATATATATAGAGAGAGAGAGAGAGAGAGAGAGAGAATAACAATTGAGAATAACATATTCCTGAGAACAATTACAAATATATACATATAAACTTTCGCATGTTATTAAAATGAACACACAAACAGAATTAAATCTAAATAGAGAAACGGTAGTTATTCAGTAGAAAAGGCAAAAGATTTTCAGATTTTAATTATGAAGAACTGCTAGGAATCAGCGATGAAAAGTATTTTATTTTCTATAGCTTTAGAAAAGACCTATCATTCATGAGCCACTGAATAGTGTAATGTGTAATGTGATTATTCTTGTCACTGTCCAAAGAAAGAAATAAAAAGTGAAAGCAAGAATATCTAATTAAAAATTGTTTGCTTTTTACAGCACTAACAAATGTAATTTGATTTGTATAAGGAAAACCAAATAGGACAACCAAACATGGCAGCATGGAAGGACTATTCCAGCATAACTATCCGTCCATCCATCCATTTTCTGCCGCTTATCCGGGGTCGGGTCGCGGCAGCCTAAGTAGGGAAGCCCAGACTTCCCTCTCCCCAGCTACTTTGTCCAGCTCTTCGGGTGGGATTCCGAGGCGTTCCCAGGCCAGCTGAGAGGCATAGTCCCTCCAGCGTGTCCTGGGTCTTCCCGGAGGCCTCCTACCGGAGGGACGTGCCCTGAACACCTCACCAGGGAGGCGTTTGGGAAGCATCCTTACTAGGTGCCCGAGCCACCTCATTTGGCTCTTCTCAATGCAGAAGAGTAGCGACTCTACTCCGAGCTCCTCCCGGATGGCAGAGCTTCTCACCCTATCTCTAAGGGAGAGCCCAGCCACCCTGCGAAGGAAACTCATTTCGGCCGCTTGTACGCTAGATCTTGTTCTTTCGGTCACTACTCAAAGCTCATGACCATAGGTGAGGGTAGGAGCAAAGACCGATCGGTAAATCGAGAGCTTCGCCTTTCGGCTCAGCTCTCTCTTCACCACAACGGACTGGTACAGAGTCCGCATTACTGCGGACGCCGCGCTGATTTGCTTGTCGATCTCCCGCTCCATTCTTCCCTCACTCGTGAACAAGACCCCGAGGTACTTGAACTTCTCCATTTGGGGCAGGATCTTCTCCCCGACGCGGAGAAGGCACTCCACCTTTTTCTGGCTGAGAACCATGGCCTCAGATTTGGAGACGCATATGGGATTCTCATCCCAGCCGCTTCACACTCGGTTGCCTAGAAATTCTGTCCATAAAAGTTATGAACAGAATTGGTGACAAAGGGCAGCCCTGCCGGAGTCCAACCTTCTCCGGAAACGAGTTCGACTTACTACTGGCAGTGCGGACCAAGCTCTAACACCGGTCATACAGGGAGCGGACGGCCTGTATCGGGGGTCCGACACCCCATACTCCCGGAGAACACCCCACAGGACTCCCCGTGGCACACGGTCGAATGCCTTCTCCAAATCCACAAAACACATGTGGACTGGTTGGGGAAACTCCCAAGCACCCTCAAGGACCCTACTGAGGGTATAGAGCTGGTCCACAGTTCCACGTCCAGGAAGAAAACCGCACTCTTCCTCCCGAATCTGAGGTTCAACTATCGGACGAATCCTTCTTCAGCCTGACGGCATCCCTCACCACCGGTGTCCACCAGCGGGTTCGGGTATTGCCGCCACGACAGGCACCGACCACCTTGCGGCGACAGCACCGGTCGGCCGCCTCAACAATGGAGGCACGGAACATGGTCCACTCGGACTCAATGTCCCCCACCTCCTCCGGGACATGGTTGAAGCTCTCCCGGAGGCATAACTAAATATAAAGAAACTATAACTAAAACTATATAATAGTGTCAAAATATTCATGACAAAAAGAAAACAAGAATAGAACATACAAATAATATTTGCCAGTCATTCAGGAAACATTTTCAAGTGCTTAGAAGACTGCAATTGTATCTCCTATTTTTAAATCAGACAACCCACATCAGCATTCACTTTCAACTTCTTCCCATTAGCACTTAGCTGGTTTCAATCTGACTGGTAGATGTCAACACATCATTGTTACCAATCAACTTTCTCCAGGGTCAATCCTCGGTTCACTTGTGTTTTTTTTTAAATGTCAATGACCTGCCATCTGTCTGTCCTGATGTGGAAACCCAGTTTTATGAAGATGACACTGATTTACATGCATGCCAGGAAAAAGCAGTTGGCAGCTCACTTCAGCATTAGAGGAGATATTTATATTGCTAAACTGCTCCTGCCTTCACTTTAATTTTAAAAAAAGAGAAAAAGGTAGAAATGGTCGTTACTAAAAGGCCATGTAACATTGTGCCAAATACAACAGTCCCAGGTCATAATATTGATATTGTGTCTGAGGTCAAATATCGGGGAATCATTATTGACTCAAATCTAACATTTAAAACACACATACAAAAAGTAAGTCAAAGAGTTAGGGTTAGCAAATTTTAAACATACAAAATGACTTTTACTACCGCCAAATTATATTTGAATGCCATATCGCATCTAATTACTGCCTCACAAGCTGGGGACAAACAAATAGAGAATAGAATAGAATAGAATAGAATAGAATAGAATAGAATAGAAAAAATATATTAATCCTGGAGCCTTATTATACCAATTTTTTGAATCATTCATTGAGTTTTTCACATTTTCCATATTTCTATTTTTCCACTGGCCTTCCTTCCTGCAAGCTGTAAGCCTTGGAAAACCCAACACAATTTTTTGGATGATTGCTGGTTTCTTCCATGGACATCACTGCATGAGAAAATTTGGCAAACTGCTCTGCTGCTGGACTGGCAACACAAAACACATGTGGACTGACAGGCCTCTCCAACAGTTGTCTCAGGGTTAGGGTTGCTTAACCTGGGCCTGTGGCCAGTTTCTTCAAATCTTTTTTATATCCTCTTCACTTGACATTTGTATACATTAAATATGTCTGCTACCTCAGCAGCAGACATGGTCTTTAGGCTCTTGATGATCTGCTATTTGGTCAGGAGTTGCCTCTTTGGCATGTTGCCAGACGTCAGGTTGCACTTCACATAAAGGTCGTGAGCCCGTTTCAGAAAGCAGGTTCATCGAGACCTCTGGGTTAATTTGTTGTGATTTAAGGGAAATTCACGGTTTTTGGATTCAGAAAGCAGGTTCACCGAAACTCTGAGTCCGTTACCAGGATAACATACGCTTTCAAATGAATATGATTGCGAGCAGATCAATTTAAAAAACCTCGACTTTCTGCTGCTGTTGAACCCTCAAACTGCCAGGAGAAGAAGAGCCACCACCGATTAGATGTTTGATTAAGCCCCAATGGGAACTTCTTTGTTACAGATTTAGTTGTACCCTAGATAGTTTATTAAACAACATTCTCAGCCCTCACGTCGCTTATGTTGCGAAATGGCTCTTGGTTTAGTGCAAATTCTTTGTGTTATAATTCATTTTTTATCCTCTTAATCATTTTTTGTCAACAGGTTTTTTTAAATATAATATCGGTGAGCATGTGTCCAAGGTAACGTCGGGCTGTCATAAACGTTACTCTTGCACTCAAACGATTTTGAAACACGTTTGTAGTCTTAAATAGTCACAGACAGCCCAGACATCTCATGGAAGTGTTCCACAGAATTGCAGGTATCAGTTTAAGCAATAAATAGATTGATAACTGAAAGCAACAGCAGCCAATTACATAGAACTCCTTCTGCTATAAGAAAAATCAATGTGTCAAGTTGTGTCTGTGATTAATGGATGGCATTTAGTGAATCAACACTGGGTGGCGCTGGAGCACCTCACCCTTTTTTCTGTTGGCTATAATGGAGATAATCAGAAAACATAAATTTGGAGACATGGGTGTATAACAGGTATTTAAGGCTTTCATATAGACAGTACTAAATACTGACTGATGGGAAGGCTAAAGATTTGGCTTTTTCTTTGTTTCGGGGATTTCTCTGATAACGATAATTGAATATCGTTATCACGGGTTAAATGAAGTGACTGAATTCTGTTTAATGAGGACAGGCTAAAAAACACAATAGCTTGTATTTAAATCATATCTGACATGTTTGAACTGTATTTTTGTATTTCATCTTAACTTTCTGCCAAGTCTGTTTTGTGCCTGTTGGGTTGCTCAAACACACATTTATAATAGAAATGTTAAATGAGTGGAACCACAAGAACAAACATTTTTTTAATCTCTCCAGTAATTAATCACGCATCGACTCAGTCAGCAATTTTCAGCCACACGATCTATCTTTTGCCGCTGCTGCTGTATTTTTTTTTTTTCTTGAAAATATATGCATTTTCGGTGTACGCGGTCATGAAATCTTCCATCTACAATTGGGAAAAGTGTAACGATCAAAGTTTTTTTTGCACTTGTTGCCATAGTGAATCACGTTTTCTGCGTTCCATTGATAAGGCTTTTTATATCCTCGTGCACGAGCGTCACTCGGGGTAACTGTAGTTCACAGTTCATTAAAGCAATTGATACTACGTGTTCTGAAACCGAAAACTCTCAGTTGCACATTTCAGGGTAGCTGAAGCTCAGAAAGATTAGGACATTAATTAATTAAAAAAAAACACTTCCTGTTACCAGCTGTCAAATTACGCCAACAGTAATTTGCCCATGTGTTAATTTATATTTTAAATTAATAAACAATGATCTGTATGTAATACATTTAAAGCTAGAGATTCGCCAATATGACAACAAAACGGTTGTTAAATCAACAGTGTACAAAATAAAGTAATTTGATGATAAAATGTTTAACAAATTTGAAATAAAATTTAAATGCTGAACTTGAAAATAGACTGTATTTTTAAAGATTTAATTTCCAAAAACAACAAGTTACAGGGTCATAATTAAAAACAAGTTAAGCAATGAAAAGTGTTTTTTTTTTTTCAAGTACTTAAGTATCTGTGTCTTACTGGAAATCTATTTCAAGTTCCCCTGTAAAATAGGTTAAATCAATAAACTGAAGCCTGTTTTAATCTAAAACACATTGAATCCAATACATTTTGTGTCAGTGCTAGAACTGCATTTAAGGAGCACTGTGGAGATTTATTGACCTTCAAGGCAGAAATTTGATCCTCAACATTTGGGCAGAATGTCCATTATTTCAACAGTGGGTCAGAGAGACACTCTGGGCACTGATCTACTTCTGAACAACCATGGTCTTTCAACTGCAATTGCAGTAGCGCTGATCAAAGATCGCTGATCAATCATCTTCATTAATCATCAATCACCTTGATCATCCACTATATTGCATTTACACACTCTCTCACTGCCCTACTCACAAGAGGACTACAAATAAATAATTTGACCTTCTTCTTTGAGAAAACTTATAGTTGACAATTCTGTGGCTACAGTCGCTACTCTACTCGGATTATTAAAATATTTAGAACAGGGTCATTTAATATTTTATCTACTGTATTTGCTGTGCTGCAAAGCTGAGGCTGCCGGGCTACAGAAGCATAATCACCTGACAAGCTTCTGTCACCTTGCTGATTCATGGCTGCATGCCATCCTTTAATTTCATTTCACTTCATTTTCTCTTTTGTAGGATAGTGATCATTAACACATTTTCTTGTGTAGTTTTGGTGCTTCTTTCCGCCCTCTTCTGCCTCTGTGTATCCATCCACAGGTATCTCCAACCCCATAGTTGTGCATGAAACTGCTGACCCCTGCCCCCACTGACCTGCTCAGCTCTAGCTTGATTCCTCTGTACCTCTATAATTAATGTATTTGAATGTATGATGTATGTCTGTTTTCTCCTCTATCTATCCTTCCCCCTTCTGCTCCCTCTTTACCCAGCTGACCATTAGCAGAATGCCAAACCCGCCCCCTGCCCTTCCTTTTTTTGCCACTGGTGCTTCTTAGGGGTCAGCCTGGGAGACAATTGTGATTGTAACAGACACCATATAAATAAAGATGAATAGAATTGAATGACACAATAAGTCACTGTTAGCAACATTTTTATGAGCTAAACTGAGCATAACGATTATGATTGCAGATTGTAATGTGACTCTCTAAAGATATCCCAGTCATGTAGAATGTATCCAAAATTTTATTATCAGAATGTACCATATGATTGTAGTGAATTTAATCAGAGAATGAGATGGTCCCTACCATCTACTTATTGTATTCAACAAACACACAGCTTCTGTCTTAGCATATTGTAATTCAAACAATTAAAGGATATAAAATGACTGTAAATCGAGTATATAGTAATAGTGTCATTTCTTTTCATAGTTAGTGTTACAATTAACACACGTTGACGTCGATAGGTATTTGTGTGCACAGTCATCGCGGTATTTGCTGCTACTAGGCCAAATTTTACATCATTGTTTCAACAGGGCAGAAAACCATCCGTCTTCATTCCACATAAGCCCATATATATTTATTGGCCAATTCAATGACATTCAGCTTTATTTATATGGTTAATAGTACGATCATAATTGCATAAAACTAATGACATAAAACAGACACTGACTGAGATATCTTGTTTCCTAGTAAATGAAATTCCAGTTGCGAAAGACAGCGAACATTCCCACGAAGAGCATCTGCCTCAGAGAGCATCATTCAAGACACCAAACCAGTGTCCTGCAAGACCGAGGCGTCAGCGCACACGTACCAGAGCCCGGTGACAGCAAAGAGCAGCCAGGGTTTCATGGTTTAGTCCTGGAGGGGTCTGACTAAAAGTTGCTTCTTTCCATCCGTCACTTGAACGTGGTTGGATCCGGAGCCAAAGCACGAGCCGAATGCAGCGGATGTTCAATGCAGCGATGTCAGTGCGTGCCCGCGCGTGCGCATCTGCGTCTGCAGTGGCGCTGACAGGCTGCGCTGGCTGGCTGGTTTTCTCAACAGGTTTATTGAGAGGTTTACGGAGAACCAAATCGGGTTCTTTCTTTCTTTCTTGCTGTTTCATAAAACGTACAGCTGTTTCAATACCATCATGAAATGTGAGCAGCCAAACATCTGATTCTAACCAACAAATCTCTCACCTCCATCCATTGTAGTGTCCTAGGCGAGATTATCGTTGAAAATGAGTAAACAGATCTGTCACACCTTAACTGTGAAATGATTAGGAACACACACACACACACACACACACCTACACACGCATACACACACAAAACTAAAATAGCATTAAATCAAATGATTAACCCAACGGAAGCTGAGAGCGGACACACACTTACTGATAAAAGATCACAGCAATGATCTTTTGCAAATCAGACCTCCAAATTTTCAGGATAATCAAGCACTAGCTTTGCTTTCTGCTACCAGTAGGTGGCGATATGAGTGTTAGTGAATATTACTGTATGTGTAACAGAGACAAAAACGCACCAGAACTGTTTGTTTGATTACTTGGTTGTGATTTTCTTTTCTGAAGGTATTATACTGGGCTTCCCTTTTTCCTTTTTTTTTTTTTCTTTTTTTTGTCTCGCACCCCCTCCATTCTGGCCCACCCAGGAGTGGGTGGAGAGGGTGGTCCGGGTTATCCAGGATAGCTAACAGTTTCTTCAGCATCCTCCTCTCCACCACCGCTTCCAGAGTGTCTGGTTTGCAGCCAATCACGGAGCCAGCCTTTCTGATCAGTTTGTTCAGTCTGTTGGTGTTTCTGGCTCCAATGCTGTCTCCCCAGCAGACCAGAGTGTAGAACAGTGCACTGGCGACAACAGACTGGTAGAAGATGTCCAACATCTTACTGCACACGCTGAAGGATCTCAGCTTCCTCAGGAAGTAGAGTCTGCTCATCCCCTTCTTGTACACAGCCTCGGTGTTGGTCTTCCAGTTGAATTTGCTGTCTATGTGCACGCCCAGGTACTTGTAGTCCTCCACCACCTCGATGTCCTCTCCCAGGATGCTCAGGGGCTGTGTGGCCGTCCTCTTCTTCCTGAAGTCAATCACCATCTCCCTGGTCTTGGCCACGTTCCGCAGCAGGTGGTTCCTCCCAGACCACTCCACAAAGTCACTCACCAGTGTTCTGTACTCCTCCTCCCGTCCACCACTGATACACCCAACCACTGCAGAGTCATCAGAGAACTTCTGCAAATGGGCCGACTCAGAGTTGTACTGAAAGTCTGAGGTGTACAGGGTGAACAGGAATGGAGACAGCACAGTCCCCTGCGGTGCTCCCACGTCACTCACCACCACATCAGACAGAGCAGCGCCAAGACGGACAAACTGCGGCCTGTCTGTCAGGTAGTCAGTAACCCAGGAGAGCGTGGGTGAGTCAACCATCATCGTCTGCAGCTTCTCTCTCAGTAAAAGTGGCTGGATGGTGTTGAATGCACTGGAGAAATCAAAGAAGGTGATTCTCACTGTGCAGCCAGCACCATCCAGATGTGAGTGAGCCCTCTGCAGCAGGTAGATGACAGCATCCTCAACCCCCAAACGGGGCTGGTAAGCAAACTGCAGAGGGTCCAGAGAAGATCTTACCTGCAGACGAAGGTGGGCCAAGACGAGCCTCTCCAGAACCTTCATCACATGAGATGTGAGGGCTATTGGTCGGTAGTCTTTGGGGTCGCAGGGACCAGACTTCTTGGGCACAGGAACCAGACAGGAGGTATTCCACATTGTGGGAACCTTCTCCTGGGTCAAGCTCAGGTTGAAGATGAGGCACAGGATAGTAGACAGCTGGCTGGCACAGGTCTTCAGTACCTTAGGGCTGATGCCGTCAGGGCATGCAGCTTTGGCTTGGTGGAGTCTCTCCAGCTGTCTCTTCACCTGGCCAGTAGTCACAGTTAGCAGGGTGGGTGGGTCCAGGGAGCTCACGGTGGAGTGGGGGGAGGGTAGAGGAGGAGGGTGGCTGGGTGTTTGGAGGCCAGAGTGTGTGGGGGAGGGGGACACAGTGGAGGGCTGTGAACTAAATCTGTTGAAGAAACAGTTCAGCTCATTTGCCCTGTCCGAACCGCTAACTGGCCGCCTGTCTTTGACATTGAAGCCAGTTATTTCCCTCATCCCAGTCCACACGTCTCTGGACGTGTTCTGCTGGAGCTTGGCCTCCAGCTTCCTCCTATAGGAGTCCTTAGCCCTCCTCAGCTCTGCCTTCAGGTCGTGCTGTATCCTTCTCATCTCCTCCTTGTCGCCCGACCTGAAAGCCTTCTTCTTCTGGTTGAGAAGGGCTTTCAGGTCACTGGTGATCCAGGGCTTGTTGTTAGGGAAGCAGCGTACAGTCGTGGCTGGCAGGGTGGTGTGTTCACAGAATTTGATGTATTCTGTGATGCAGTCAGTCATGCTGTTGATGTCCTCCCCATGTGGATCACAGAGCACGTCCCAGTCAGTAGACTCAAAGCAGTCCTGCAGTGCCTCCTGGGCCTCCTGATTCCACCTCCTAACTGTCCTTGTGGATGCAGGCTGCCGCTGGACAAGAGGAACGTACTTTGGTGTCAAAACAACCATGTTGTGGTCTGATCTTCCCAGTGGGGGAAGGGTGTCGGCACTGTATGCGTCCTTTGCATTAGCATACAGGAGGTCTATTGTTCTATTGTCTCTCGTGGGGCAGTTTACAAACTGGTAGAATGTTGGCAGAGTTTTGTCCAGTGTGACATGGTTAAAGTCACCAGTGATGGTTATGAGAGCGTTGGGGTGCAGGGTTTGCAGTTTTGACACGGTGGAGTGAATGGTTTCACACGCTGCCTCGGCATCAGCTGATGGGGATGTAAACAGCGACGCCTCCCGGACGCCTCCCTAGTGAGGTGTTCAGGGCACGTCCCTCCGGTAGGAGGTCCCCGGGAAGACCCAGGACACGCTGGAGGGACTATGTCACTCGGCTGGCCTGGGAATGCCTTGGGATCCCCCAAGGCCCCGGAAGAGCTGGATGAAGTGGCTGGGGAGAGGGAAGTCTGGGCTTCCCTACTTAGGCTGCTGCTCCCGCGACCCGACCCCGGATAAGCGGAAGAAAATGGATGGATGGATGGATGGGAAATGTAAGCCTTGTAGGAGTTTTTGTGACATGAGAACAACAGTGTGCCATTGTGTATTTTTTATTTGTCAGGTATGTAATGTATTTCTCATGCCGGACACCGTTTCCTGATGTTTTTTTTTCCTAATGTCCGCGCCTCTCTTTCATTCATCTATCATAAGAGGAGTTTTTGTGACAATAGGACAACAGTGTGCTATTATGTTTTCTTTATTAAAATAAAGTAACATTGAGGAACCAGCTGGAGTCGCTGTGTAACTACCCAATAAAATGCAGAGGAACACACCGGCAGTACATATGAGGGCTCAAGGAGGTGAAGCAGCTCTCTGAATCCCTCATCTTTTACAGTACAATGCTAAGCGGTTGGCAGTCTTTAATGATCATATTGACTACAGCCTAATCAACCGCTCGCTTTCTAGAAGCGTGGATTACAAAAGAGAAATGTATGTTTATTAATATGGAATACCTTCAATAATATGCACTAATTAACAATAAAGTAAAAGTAGAAAAGTTCTAGTGAGAATTCAACTTACCTGAGTAAATTACTTATTTAAGGAGTATTTACGGAGTCTTCATCTTCATGCTGCACTCTGTAATGTCTTAGCATTGATGAAGTGCTTCTGTTTGTGTAAGACAGCTCTGTGGAGCAGAGATGATATTTTACTTGCAAAGAATATTAAAAGTTAGAAAAGGTTGGTTAGGTAGTTAGTGGGATTGTTCTAATTCATTGTGCATCTCATCAGTCACTGTTCTATCATGGCCACTGTTGCTAGCTTTGTCCAGTGTCCTCCAGAGGAACCTTTGAATAGTTGTACTAAAGAGCAACTTTTGAAGCTTGTTGATTATTATGAGGTTGATATTATAAATGGTTAAAGAAAGAAATCAAAGGATAGTTAAAAGCAACTTTAGTTGAAAATGATGTTTTGCCAGCTGCAGTTCAGGATGTTGGTGAGTCTGTGGTACCACATTCTGTTGCATTAATTTTCAAACAGCAAAAAGAGCTGCTGCTCTTGCAGATGGAAAAGAAAAAATTAAGTATAGAAAAAGAAAGAATCAGCCACTCTTAGTGTCATTATCACTGCTCTGCCTGCACCACACCCACCAATCAGCCGCACCTGCAGCTCGTCAACTAATCTGCATCTGCATGTAAGGTCTGGACTTTGACTCGCTCTCGGCTAGATTGTGCTCTGCATCATGTGAGACTATCCAGCGTTATTTCCCTGCCTGTCTGCCCGTAATCAAACCTGACTGTTCTTGACCTGTGTTCAAAGCCTGATTCCTCGGATTACCTGCCTGCCTTTGACAAACTCTTCCCACCTGTCCAGTAAAAGGACTCAGCTGTAGGCCAGGAGATTTGCAAGTGGAACTTTACAGTTTGTTCAGGTCTTTCTTTAGGTAGCTTCTCTTCTTAGGTGTTTGGTTAACAGTAAAGTCAAAGTAAAAAAAAGTCAAAGTCAACTTTATTTGTCAGATATGCTATACATGCACAACATCCAGCATAACTGAAATTACAGTCCTCTCAGACCTACGCTGGAGCAATGAATAAATAAATAAAACTACTATAACTAAACTAAACTGCTTAGACTAAACTAAACTAAATGAAAAAAAAACCTACAATTGACTGTATATATATATATATATATATACACATCATTGACTACCCCCTCTCAGCAGGTGAGAGGGCGGGATGGAGAATAGAGTTGGGTGGTCTATTGAGCATATTCTCATTTTCACGAGTCAGAGGCAGTCAAGCAACTGGCCTTCATTTTCTTCTCACTTAAGGCTGGAAGAACTAATGCCATAGATGAAGACCTCTTTGTGTTTTTGAGCTTCTCAGCTCAGTTAAGCTGATATATTTTGATGGCAGTGGTCCCGGCATCAAGAACAGACAATCAGAGCGTGTATTGGCAGTAGTATCAGAGTATGCCATCATGAGAGAAAGACGATGAGAGGTGAGAGAGTCTTGCAGTTGGCTTGGCATCATGGATGAATGTCAAATTGTGTCAGTTGGGTCATTGGTACGGAGTTCTTCATCTGTGAAAATTAATGTGCTGCTGCCGAAAGTCTGCAAAATCCACGTACAGTACCAATATGCAGCAGAACTGTATGGTAAAACTCAGCTTTATTAATGATTTAATGAGTTGTTTGATATTTTCTTTCTCACGGAGACTTGGTTGCGGGATGTAGATTATCTTAGTTTAAATGAAGCAACTCCATCAAGTCATATTAACTATCACGTTCTTAAAATCGCAGGCAGAGGAGGTGAAGTGGCAGCAATCTACCACTCCAGCCTTCAAGTCAATCCCAAACCTAAAGCTGCTTGTAGTTCTTTTGATAGTCTCACTCTCAGCCTTTCTCACCAGAACTGGAAGTCAGAAAAGCCAGTTTTATTAGGTGTATTGGCCACCTGTGGCTGCTTACACACAGTTAATAGCTGAGTTTACAGATTTTTTTGATTATCTTTTACTACAACAGTTGTCTCTTTGAAGATACCAGAGACAGATTTGTACCTGAAATTGCAGTGCTGCTCCCTCTTGCATCTTCTACCGGTGCAACAGAACATGCTGATCTGTTACTCCTGCAGAAATTGAAGACTGGCTCCCTGGTAAAATACACATGTCCGAACCCTTAAGCAGGCATCAAATGGAGAGGAAGTGGTATTCAGCCAGATCAGCTGATTCCCAAAGCGCTTGGAAAGACAGTTTATTAACATATAAGAAGGCCCTCCATAAAGGCAGAACAGCTTACTACACTTCATTAATAGATGTAAACAAGAACAACCTGGATTTTTTCTTTAACACCATAGCCAGGTTGACAAAGAGTCACAGCTCGGTCGAGCCTTCTATTCCTGCAGCTCTTGGCAGTGAAGACTTTATAAGTTTCTTCACCAATAAAATTACTAACATTAGAGAAAAGATCGTTCAAGGTCGCTCCATGACAACTGATGAGCTGCCCTTGTTAGCAACCCCGTCTAGTCCTGAACCACCTCTGGACAGCTTCCTGCCTGTAGATCTCCCTGAGCTGACCTCCAACATTAATGGATCTAAACCAACCACATGTCTCCTGGACCACATCCCAATTAAACTTTTTAAGGATGTCTTTCCTCTGATTGGGGCATCAGTATAAGATCAAATCAATTTCTTTGACAACAGGTTATGTACCTCAGGCGTTTAAAACTTCTGTTATCAGACCTTTACTTAAAAAACCTTCACTTGACCCAGGCGTCAGCAAATTATAGGCCGATATCCAACCTCCCATTCATCTCTAAGATACTCCAGACGCTGGTTGTGAGCCAGCTAACTGATCACCTAAACAGGAATAGTCTATTTGAAGTGTTTCAGTCTGGTTTCAGAGCTCATAGCACAGAAACAGCACTGCTTAAAGTCACTAATGACCTCCTCATGGAATCAGACCATGGACTTATTTCCGTACTGGTTTTACTGGACCTCAGTGCTGCCTTCGATACTGTAGATCTTTTATTACAAAGGCTTCAACATGAGATTACAGGGACAACTCTAGACTGGCTTAAATCTTATCTCTCAGATCGATTTCATTTTGTCCATCTTAATGATGCTTCCTCTGAGTGTACAAAGGTTCATCATGGTGTTCCACGGGTTCAGTGCTTGGGCCAATCCTGTTCACTCTTTACATGCTCCCTCTAGGAAATATTATTCAGAGACACGGCATAAATTTTCATTTACTGATGAACTCTGACCACCTCTGGCCTTGCTGCGGTGGTCAGTGGCCTTGCTGCCGGGATCAAGGGGTTAGCTGCAGGGACCGGAGACTGGACTGCCGGGGACGGAGCCGGCGAGGGAACAGGGGACGGAGCCGGCGAGGGAAC
>JABWDL010003286.1:0-12602 GCA_015343265.1 Pao palembangensis | reverse complement strand
AGAGAGAGAGAGAGAGAGAGAGAGAGAGAGAGAGAGAGAGAGAGAGAGAGTCTTATTTGTATGTACTATTATGGTGCCTGTAAAGTTTCTTAAAACCTAATCTAATCTAAAAATCTAATCTAACACACGTTAAAAAAAAATGTCTAAAGAAATTCTCCCTTTTAGTGTTATGGCATTTAGCAAATAGAAATAATTTTGGTAATGCCAAATGTCCAAAAACAGGGAAAGTTTAATCTGATTTAATGTTAGACATTGAGAGAAAAAAAGGTTATGTGCCTTTTTATATAGTGTATTGTAAACGTCTGGTTTCAACTGTATATGGAGCAATAAATCAGGGTCAAATCAATGATGATATTGATGGCCGACTCCTTACAGATCATAAGGCTATATACTATGTATTAGGTTGAAACTGTCCACCTTCAAAACTTGAACCCCTCTCTCTCAGTTTGTCTACTGTAAACTTAATACATCACTATTGCTTCATATTGAAGTTAAAAATAAAGTCAAACAGCTAATTTTTTTGGGATTAATTGGGAACTATTAAAATTTAAGATTGGTAATTTCTTTAGAAAATTTGGCAGCATTAAAGCAAAATACAGAAGAGCAGAAGAAAAAAGGATGGTAACAAGAATAACCTGTTTGTCCAATTCTAACCCTGATACACTGTCTGAAGAGGAAAAATTGAAAAAACTGAGGAAAAAAATAGCTAATCTGCAAATTAAACTAGATGCTTTATATAGTCAAAGAGCAAAAGGGGCTTGTATCAGGTCCAGAACAAGATGGCTTGAAGAAAGAGAACAGAATTCAGACTATATTTTTAATGTAGAAAAACATCTTTCCAATAACAATACGATTTGTAGACTAAACATTAATGGGGTTAGTACAGATGACCAGAATATAATTTCCAATTACTGTAGTCACTTTTACCAAAATTTATGTAACTCTAAATTCTGACAATCCTCAGCCGGTTCTTTTTTGAACTCTTTGACAGTTAAAGTTATTGAAAAATGTGATGCACCCATTACAGTACAGGAGTTAAAGAATGCTATATCTCTTTTAAAAAACAAATCACCAGGAACTGATGGTCTGACTTCCAAACTTTCCAAAATGTTTTCTAATGAACTGGCTCCTTTTTTCCTTGAAGTCTTTGCAGACTGTAGAAAGAGAATATCTGCCAACCACTATGACACAAGGGTTGATTACATTAATACCCAAATCCAATGAAGACACGTTAATTATTGATGACTGGCACCCGGTTTGTTTTCTTAATAATGATTACAAGATTACAAGACTTAAGTTAGTGATGGATTCAATAATTGACACAACTGGGTTCAAAAATTCAAAAAGACACACAGTAAATAATGTCAGACTAGTTTTGGATAACTTAGATTACCTGGAGTTATTTGAGGAAGATGGGCTTATTTTGTTCTTAGACCTCTACAAGGCCTTTGATACGGTGGAGCTTCAGGTCAATTTACAATCTTTTGAAGAAATTTGGATATGGTCATTATTTCTCTACAGCTATAAAAACTATAAAAATGGTAATAGTTCTGTTAAATAGATGTTTGGTACATCTCCAGATTTAATTTGTGGAGAGGAGTCAGACAAGGCTGCCCCCGCCTCCCAATTATCTCTTCCTGATTGTAGCAGGTATCTCTCTTATTGATCGAGAGTTGATCATGACTCAAAAGATCACAACCAGATTTCTGTTGCTATTAAAGTTATTCAGGAATTTTGTGGTCTGTCTCTGGCCTCCGGTCTGCCCCTGAATAAATTAATAAATATGAACTCATGGCCATGAAGGAATGCTCTAAATTTACCCTTGTCAATATCCCAATAAAAAATGAAGTTCAGAATACTAATTACTAAAGATCAGATGTGCTTTGAACTTCAAAGCTAATATACAAAAAAACTCAAAGGTAGCTGAACCATTGGCTCTTGAGGGACCTCTCACTAAGAGGGAGAATATTGATAACTAAAGCAGAGGGAATCTCCTGTTTGACATAATTATGCTGCTTTGGCTCTTCATCACAACAATCAATTATTGAAAGAGATTGACAAAATGCTCTTTGATTTCATATACAAAAACAGGTTGCATCATTTGAGGACAGTTATGAATCTGAATGAAAATGATGGGCTTAATTATTTGATACCACATCCATTTGGTACGCTATAGTGCTCCATATAATGACTATACTGGGTGGCCTAAACTTTTTCCTCGTTTGTAACTATGATATTGATAAAATGTCAGCCTTTCATGGTCAGGCTTTCTTGTCATGGTGTCTCATCTGGAACAACAAAGACATCCTATTCATACACAATGATCGATCGCTGTGCTTTTTACTTATGAAGAGTTTCTGACAGATTGTAATATCCCTGTCAAACCTGTGGATTCTGTCAAAGTCTTTCGTGAATTTCCTCTGGGATCTGTATGTCGTTTAAGTCTCAACCAAGGATGAAAGCTCAACAGGTGTCCTTGCTATCTCCAACAGACACTCTGATAGGCAAAATGTGTTTTTCCCGTTATCCTCTTAACAACAGGTCGATCAAAGCTCTGTTCTAGAAAGATATCCCTACTTTGCCTCGGGTTATTTCATATTGAAATCAATTCATAAGAAATATTGTATGGATGAAGGCCTGACTTTTACCAAATAAATATTTCATTACAAATAAAGTTGAAGAAATCTCCTTTAAACTCATTCACAGATTCTATCCAAATAAAGACTACCTCAAAAATAGATTTAAAAAGAAAGTTGATGAGAATTTTTTTTTTTTTTTTTTAAGTAGCACCCTGAAACTATCGTACATTTGTTTTGGTATTGCCCTGATGTGAAAAGATTTTGGCAGAGTTTATGTCTTTTTAACTGTGATAATATTGATGCTGAGTTTGTTTTGGAAGAATGTGGTGTTTGGTCTCCTGAGAGGAGATGATGCTCAGAGAAAGGCACACACATTATTGATTTTGTTCTTCTGATGGCCAAATATCAAATTAATTGTTCTAAGTTCACTAATAGAAACCCTCAATTTGTTGTCTTTATTGGAGAGATCAGGCGCTACATTTACTCATTCCAGCATTCTGTTAAACCTAAAGCGATTAGAACGATATCTGCCTGCACGTTATTTAATATTTTTATGTAATTATTGTATTTTTTGCTCTATTTACCCACGACTTTGCTCAATTCTCTTTTTGTGGAAGTACTACTGTCTTTGCAAGTGTTGTATTATTTATTTTTTTAAATAAAATAAGATATAAAAAAAAGACTCGGTTATACAAGGTAAGTACATGGGGAATCACACGCTAATCAGAGGAGGAGCCACATAGGAGTAAGCCTTTTCCTCTTCACCAAATAATGAAAATGTAAAATTCTATCATCATCATCAAACATAGAATTCTATCATTGTTACAACACCTATGAATGTTCATTCAGTCTGAATATGGTTAATCTGTAGCCTTGTTAAAAGCATAAAGTTGTACATACCTATCCTTTGTAGCTTTATTTCGGGTCTCCAAACACTTTCCGCCAGTCTGCGCTGATAATTCAACTCATCTTCATATCTGTCGATCTTCTGTTGAAACACTCGGAATATTTCTTCAGCAGCAACAGTCAGCCGCTCGATGACAAATGTTCTCAAACACTCAACAGAAAGAGACATTATTGTTGAATTTTGCTCCACAGCACGGTACAAAAAGTCCTTCTTAGGTAGACGCTAACAGACAACAATAAATTCTGCTCTCATTGACTTCCGCCGGATGCTCTTCTCCTCTTCTTCTTCTTTGAGGTTTTACGGTGGTAACTATGACAATGCATTACCACCACCATGTGGTATTTCAGGGTAATTGCAATAATTTACATTATAATGTATATAAAAAATTAGTTAAAAATATACGTATTCCCGTTGCTCTTACAAATTTCAAAATATATCTGGTGATCTGATCCCCAAATGTGCTCTTCATCATTACAATAAAACTCAACTTTATTCCTTTCCTATTTTCTTTTTGAGTTTTCTTTTTTACTTTTCATACTTCTTACACTTCATGCTTACATGTTCTATACTTTCTCCTTTGCATCTATCACATTTCCCATCTTGATGTTAACCCATAATATGTAAAGTGTGATTAAATCCTGAGTGTTCTGTTCTCATCCTGGTGAGAATTCTCTCTTCCCTCCTGCTACTTTTACTTCCATTATTCCATTGCCATTTTTTCTTCAATTCATATTTTACATCAGTGCTTTGGCTGCTGTTTTAGATTTGTTTCAACTAATACATGTTTGGCTTTAAAGTCTTTTTAGCATATTAATCTGCATGTCTGCAAGGTATCCAAACAAACGGATATCGTGTGTTTCTGCTGCTGACATATGTGCTCTACATCCGTAATCCATCATCAATCACATTAATCCAATAAGCACCATATGTGCACGAGTGGCTTTGAGAGATTCCATCCTCTTTATGTCCTGTACATATTGCTAACTGACAAAGAAGATGACTTTGATATCATTTTTTTTTTCTTCCTAATCTGCGTCTAACACATTTCCGGATATGTTCTATTATTTTACATTTTTCTGTATTTTCCCTGAACTATAGTTTAATAATATTATTCACTGAAGCAAATATATAATCTGATCCTGTGAGCATATCGATATTATGTAATCACATCATTCAGTGACTTGTGGCTCCGTCTCGGTAGAAAAGGATGACACTTTAGGAGTCCAGACACCCACACTAAAGCCCACACTGACATGCAGAGGTAGACGTGGGGGTCAAGAGGGGAGATAGACCTGATGTTTGGGATCTTCCTCCCTCTCCTGAAAGCAAAGAACTGTTTAGTTGTTTAAAGGTACAACTTAGTGGCATGTTTAAAGATGCAACCACACACCATGTCCTGTTACTTCTGTCCTTTTTCCCCATGAAACACAGTGTCACATACAAAGGTTCCTCTTTGGATTTAACATGACAAGAACCGAGGCCTTATTTGGTACAACTGTGTAAAGAAATGAAAAACAAATACATTGACAAATGTAAATAAAAAAGTGTGTGTGTGTGTGTGTGTGTGTGTGTGTGTGTGTGTGTGTGTGTGTGTGTGTGTACATCTGTGTTCAAACTAGTTCTACATCTGTGAGGGCCTGTAGGACTAAATCTTTTGAAGAAGACTTACCTTTACTTGTAAATGAAGTGGACTTGTTAACACCGTAATAAACCCCTTTCTGATTCTGATTCTGATGTTGATATGAATGTTATGAAAGTTGATATGAGATGTGAAACAGCCTGTTAACTTGTGCCGATCAAGTGTTGAGGTAGAAAACCACCGGGAAAACTTGGACATCTGCTGTAAGGACACATTTGTGGATGTGCTGGGACACATCATCAGTGCAAATTCCTGAGATTATAAAGAACATCATACACCCTCCGTCAGGTGACCCAGTCAGGGGGTGATCATTCCCAGACTTCCCAGGGGAGCATTAACCCACTTCTTGGACCTTTTGATCCAAATCCACATAGATGCTCTCTCTGCATCATCTGTGGTGGACTTGATGGCTCTGCCCACTCCCTCCTTTCCCAGGGAGTGGGCAGCAAAGCCGTGACATCCCACCTCTATTGGTTCACAGCAGGCTTTCCAGCCTCTCCTCCAGCGTGTCTCTACAAGCTCATGGTAGCTGAGCTGCTTGTGCTCGTTGGCCACATGGTCCTTCAAGGGGACTGTTGGCTCCGCTAAGAAGAACCGTTGAGAAGAAGCAGATTTCAGCGTCTGGTTGGTGTTACCTACTTGGGGAGCTTCAGCTGCCTTCCCCAGTCAGCTCACAGCTCCCAGCCTGATTCTTGATGGCTCTGCCTTCCAGATGTCGTTCCAGGTCAGCTTCCTCTCCTGCACTCCTCCCCAGCTCGCTGCTGCCCCCTGCTCCCCAGCCTGCTGCTCCTCACCTCATCCAGAACAAGCTAGCGTCTGGCCTTGTCCTAGGCCAGGTCATACCATGGGTGAGAGATGATCCAGCCCTGCTTGGCCGACAGCCGCGGTGCCTGACAGAGACTCCAGCCTCCGCCAGCTCCTTCTGAACTCTGAACTTGCTGCTGTCCGTGCTGTGATGCCCGCTGCTGCCGCTGCCACTCTGGGTCGCTCTTGTGTGGGAGACCCTGAATTCTTCCTCACCACTGCTGCCTGGGACGCTGTGCCTCACCTACTGCTACATGTGGATTTATTTGGGTTAATCTACCAGATTGTGTTTTCCTGTGGTCATTTTAGTCTGTTATCACGGCAGATAGATGGATAGAACTTAATTCATCCTTAGAGGAAAATTTAACTGTCCAACATGAACAAACAGCAACCACACTTCAACTCAGAAAGAAATAACACACTGGAATTAAAAAGATAATTAAAGACATAAAATAAAACAAGTGCAAAATAGCAGGTGGCTCATCCTTTGAAACATGCGTTTGTGCAGCTAATGCTGCTCGCGGCTAGTTGGGATTAGTTTTCAACACTTGTTTGTTTTTAGCTTTTAAGGAACTGTGCGTGCATGCGTGCTGCCCTGCAAACTGGAGGAGGTTAGATTAAAGCCATGCCAGGCAAGATTGCTGAACAATATCCAACGATTCATTATTAGGTATGTTTGGGATTATTTTCTATAGGTTTTGATTATTTATTGTGATATATAATTTTGGTAGATCTTGTTTACTTATTACTTATTGTGGATCTGGTGCTTTTGCTTTTTCGTTTCATCAAAAGAAAAAAGCACAGAGCAAACTATAGTGGTGAATCAAAAACCCAAAGGGTCAGTGGACTGGAAAAGATGTCGCCGTCGCACCGCCTCCGGTCGCCGAGGTACCTCAGCACTCAAACCGTGCCTACTGCACCTCTCCGGACTTGCGATGGGGGCTTCTGCTCCAGCTGGATGCTAACAGCTCACTTCTGTACTTTCTGAGAATGCTCAGTAAAACAAAATTTACAGCCAGGTTCATCATCTCTTCACTTCAAACAAAATAACGCCTGTTCTCACATCTTCCAAGGACAGAAAGCCCGCGGTTCCCAGATAGCGTAACTCTCAAAGAGGCCAGGTTGGCCTCCTCAGAAGTCTAATCTCAGAGACAGGCCAAGATGGTGCTGGCTAGATGTGGGCCGCCGCCAGTTTGTCCTGTCTGCATACATAATGCACACATGTAGCATCTCAGTACGTAAAGAACAGAGTCGTCAGCCCTTATCTGATGACCAAACAAGGGCCTGTGCGAAGTGAAAACACACCAATACATGTTCACACAGCTATGACGATCACTGGTGATTACTTAAAATGGGTATATGGGAAGTCATAAGATAACACAAATATGGCCTGAATTCTTGACCGATTAAGGCAGAGACTTGACAAACTCAGGGTTTTAACTTTAGCATTCAGTTTTTATCTGAAGACGTTTTTATGTTTTATCTGCACGTGAGAGTCCCTTCACTTCCTCTTCAGCCTGATATAAGGTAAACTTGGTTTTATAAAGCCAGTCCAGTGTAACTCTGAGTCAGTTACCATGGTAATAGACTTAGGGAAGAGAGGATGATCCTGTCCCCTAAGGCAGCTGTCCCCATCCTTTTTATCACCACGGACCGGTTTCATGTCAGGTTTCAGGAACTGGCCTTTAGGGTGTGGTGGATAAATACAGCAAAAGAACATGATATGACCAGCATGAAAATTGTGTTTTTTTTCTGATTATAATAATACACGTGCATCAACAGTGGAGCTAACAAAGGGAAGCCGGTAATTTTTCACTAAAAACATTGTTTAGTTTCAGATAATAACTACAAGCAAGCCATGTAAGTTATTTATTCTTTCTCTGCGTCCCGGTAGCAAATGACCCTTGGACTGGGGGGTTGGTGAGTTAAGCCCTAAAGACAGCAGCTGGTGTCCGGGCCATCCTGTTTCTATCGCCACCACCTAGTAGCAGTAGTGCTAGGGGGAGTGTCGACGCCTCTTTCTGTGGTCCACCCTTCGTACGACTGCTGCATGACACTTTCGCATTTTTTACATAGGATTCGTTGTTGTTAGAATAGAAATCAGTTTCAAATGTATTTTTATAACTGAAATGTGAACTGAAATGAAGTGATAATGTAAGATTTTTAGGTTTAAGTCCGCATTACTGCAGACGCCGCACCGAACCACTGACGGTTATACTTGTGGATAATCATTTGAACAGATGAATAAATGTTGTCAATAAACCTATCAGAGGCTTCCAAGGATATTTCTAATTTGACGACATCATCACCTGGGCTTTCCTAAATTGTTTAAAGCCATAGTAATCTCAGCATATGCAAACTTTTGGCTCTCAGGAAAGTGATAAAAAACTGTCCCTTTCATTATTATTGCATTTAGCAAATATAAATAATTTTGGTAATCCTAAACAACCAAAAACATGTAAAGTTTCATCTGATTTAATCTTACACATTGAGAATAAAGCTTATGTGCCTTTTTAAAGGTGTATGTAAACCTGTTCTCTGCTGTCATCAGTATTAACTGTGGGTGTTTGCGTCACAAAGCCAAACTGTCTGAATCCCGTTTGCTTTTCGTTTCGACATTTATTTTTGATATTTTGGAGGTTAATCCGCTCTGAAAAATACATGGAAAATCTGCCCCAAAGGGTCTTTCAAATGTCTCGCCGCTCCCCAATGAATTTAGAAGTTAACGTAAATCTAGCAATTGCTTTCAGCGCCCACACTGCCTTGCGTCAAAATCCAAAATTCAGACGATCAAAAAACGCAGATCAGACAGATTAAAAACGAGATCAAAGGAGGTTTTGATGTTTCGTAATCAAAGGTCAATCAGGTAAAGCTACAGACTGAGTTACAATTATGTAGCTGGGACCTGCCCTTCAAATGCGCAACCACAGCTCCTGATCAACCCTAAGACGCAACTGGTGTGAAGCAACTTTGAATGTTTGAGTTTAACCAAAGATGAATTAAGACTGTATTTCTGTTGAATGTAATATCTAATGGTCTTACTGATCTATTCTCTGTTGGTAGTAAAATCCTATTGGTAGTAATACTTGTTCTATTACTACTAATGTTCGGTAGTAGTGTTCATTTTCTACTTGTTGTATAAATTGATGATTGCGTTATCTGTTCAATATTGGCTATTCCCTAATGTTTACACTGTCAAATGTTATGCATGCAAATCAGATACAAAATGTATACAAAATGTACGTTCTCTTTATCTTCAAGGTTATCATCCTTTTCCTTTCCTATACTCAATTAAATTGGTGGACGAGGAAACGAGTTGTCCTTTGCATCCTTCAATGTTTGATCAAGCAGTTTTTTAAGCTTGGGCAGAGCTGTGGTCGCAAAAACTCACATAACAAACATGCAATTGTTTGAATTAGGGACACATTTTTAAGAACAGTAATTAGCAAATAAACACACAGCCACAATGCGTTTATTCATTTTTCATTAGTGGTACCTCGTTGTTGGGAAGGTGGAATACAATTAAATAGGGGCAGTATCCTCCATTTCTGAGCCATTAGGGCTGCCTGAGCCAAGGTTTGACCAACTACCTCACAGGCACCATGTGAACCAATGAGATTAGCAAATTCTACCTCACGGGACTGAAATCATGGAGCCATTGTTTTGAAAGTTTCACTGATAGAAGCTGACAGCGACCTTAAGCATGTGTCCCTTCTCTATCTACAGCCCTCTGAACTTTACTCTCTGGAACTTTACTGACGTGGAGTGCAATCTCAAATCAGTGAGTCATTTTAAATGATTGGAACAGCATGATGAGATAGCACTAAGGTGCCATTGTAAGGGGGATTCACCATCACTCCTGTTCTCTGTGCAGTTCTGAGTCTAGCCTCAGTAACAACCAAACCAAAACCCAACCCTACAAGAGGCCGGTCGCCCATGCTGGGACTTGCACCATGCCTGATAGCATACCAGATGACTAGCAATCCTTTCTATGGTGGATTTTGATGACATTTGACAGACAAAAACTATCTTCCAGCCAACAGACAATAGCAACCACATTCGTGAGGCATCAGCTATCAGCTCACAGAACGGTTTGATGTAATAAGCAGAACCTGTCATCTCTTTGACCAGAGCCCTAGGAGTTAACTGTAAATTTTGTCATGCACATCATCTATGCTAATAAAAAAAATGTTTTCAATTTCAATATAGCACCTTTTACAATAAAATTGTCTCTAAGTGCTTTACAGAGGTAGAAACCCAGAGCCTGAACCCCCAGGTCAGCACAGTGGCAGGAAAAACTCCCTTTTAACAGGAAGAAACCTTGAGCAGGACCAGGCTTACAAGGGGGAACCATCCTGCTGAAAGTTGGCTGGATAAAGGAGGAGAAGAAGAGGGAGACAGGACAGAGAGAATAGAGAGAGAGAGAGGGAGAACAGATACAATCATAGAACCAAAGAAATACAGACAAAATACAATCATAGAAATACAAACATATCAGACATATATACACATAATACAGCAGAGCAGGTTGTTATAAAGAGATGAACAGTATAGGCAGGTGCCGACAGCGGACCCTGAGTTTGCCAGAGGCCAAAGTCCGTACAGCACGAAGACCTGGAGACGGAAAACCTGCAAAGAGAGAGAGAAAGAGAGAGAGAGAGAGAGACAGAGAGAGAGAAAAGGGGAGAGACACACAGAACGACAAGGAAGACTGGACCCAGATAATCCCGGTGAAAATAAAAGGAGGAGAAAGAAGAAGAAAAGGAGGAGAGGACGTGAGGGAGTGGTTGGTGTTGAGGAAGTGGGGAACTGCTCAGTGGATCATGTGTTTGTCCCCAGCAGCGTAGCCTATAGCAGCATAGCTGTGCTAAAAATTGAAGAATAAGAGTCTGATGAGCCTATTCTAGCTGTAACTGTGAAAACTGACTAAACTAGATCTGTCAGCCCTACACACTTGGTTTGAGGCTAGCTATATGCTTTAGTGAACAGAAAGGTTTTAGGTTTGATCTTAAAGGCAGACGTGGTGTCTGCCTCTCGGACCCAGGTTGGTAACTGGTTCCACAGTAAAGCTGCCCGATAGCTAAAAGCTCGTCCTCCCAGTCTGCTTTGATGAATTCTAGGAACTAGAAGTAAACCTGCACTCTGTGATCTGAGGGTTCTTTTAGGAATATACGGAACTATGAGATCCTGCAGGTATGATGGAGATAGTCCATTTAGAGCTTTATATGTTAGAAGGAGAATCTTAAAGTCTATTCTAAATTTCACTGGAAGCCAGTGAAGAGAAGCTAAAACTGGAGAGATCTGCTCCCTGGTGCTGGTTCCTGTCAGAACTCTGGCTGCAGCGTTCTGGATCAGCTGCAGGTTTTTAATGGAATCATCTGGACATCCTGACAGTAATGAGTTGCAGTCGTCCAGTCTAGAGGTAACAAAAGCATGGACCAGTTTTTCAGCATCACTCTGTGACAGGATGCTCCTGATCTTGGCAATATTACGGAGGTGAAAGAAGGCGGTCCTAGAAACCTGTTTAATATGAGGGAGAAATGACATGTCCTGGTCCAAGATAACTCCCAGGTTCCTTGCATCTTTAAAATTTTTTTATCAACTCTTTCATCTTCGATCTGCTTCTTTCCTCCAGTTTCAGACTTTCCAGCTATTTTGCCCATTTAGCGTTCACCCTTTAACAAGCATGAACTTTAGCGTTTTTGATTTGTTGAACTCTTATGTTGAGGGTTAGGGATAACTCAGTATAGTGGCTGGATAGCTCAGTTGGTAAGGCACCGGACTGGTACATGGGGGACCAGGGATTCCTGGAGGGCACAAGGAGTAATACAACAGCATCCAGTGTGGGTCCTTGGGCAAGACCCTTCACGTTACTGTCTACCTCATACCATGATGAGTGACGATGAAACACATGGCATGCTGGCTCAGATGTCGCCCGGCCAAACAAGGACCTTGATGAAAAATGGGCTACTGGAACAAGGCGGAGATGGGCGAGATGCGAGAACAAGGAACTGTACAACTAACCCTAGTCAGAGGGGTTACATGCAAAGAATGTGGGCAGAATGGTTACTACGAAACCCACAGTCACGGTTGACCGCAAAACAATTAGTAGCAATGTTCCAACATCCGCAAAAGGCAACTTTTGCAGATACCCTGCAGGAATAATAAGGTGGCCAAAGGAAGAGATACAGACCACAGATGTTAAGACACGAAAGCTCCTCACCATGCATGGCGGGTTCCATCCCAAATCCAGCACCTTGAGACTGTACACAAGCCGTAAGGAAGGAGGCCGAGGACTAGTGAGCGCGAGAGCCACTATCCAGGATGAAACAGCCAAGCTCCATGAGTACATCAAGGACAAGGTCCCAACGGATGACGTGCACAGTGAATGTCTCAGACAATGGCAAGATCAGGAGGTGCTGGAGGAGGGACCAGCATGGGAGGACAAGCCCCTACACGGGATGTACCACCAGAACATAGCTGCAGTGGCTGATTTCAAGAAAATGGGAAACACCTCCAAAGGTGGTGGGGAATGACCAAGCAAAGATCCTGTGGGACTTCCACATACAGACAGACAGGATGGTGATGGCGAACCAGCCAGATATCGTGGTGGTTGATAAAGGGTAGAGGAGAGCCGTTGTGGTGGATGTGGCAATACCAAGTGACAGCAACA
>JABWDL010003284.1:0-11676 GCA_015343265.1 Pao palembangensis | reverse complement strand
AACCTGCTATGCGGTATTATGTATATATGTATTATATATATTATCTCAGATATGTTGGTATTTTTATGATTCTATGATTGTATCTGTTCTTATGATTTTATCTGTTCTACCTCTCTCTCTCTCTTTATTCTCTCTGTCATGTCTCCCTCTTCTCGTCTTTTACCCAACTGACTTTCAGCAGGATGGTTCCTCCTTGTAAGCCTGGTCCTGCTCAAGGTTTCTTCCTGTTAAAAGGGAGTTTTTCCTTGCCACTGTGCTTACCTGGGGGTTCAGGCTCTGGGTTTCTACCTCTGTAAAGCAGCTAGAGACAACTTTTTTGTAAAAGGTGCTATATAAATAAAATTGAATTTAATTTAATTGAATAGCCTACGTTCATCTTTTTGGGTAACTCTGGAAATGCACCGCAGTAAAAACCCTGTTCGCTTCCAAACGCTTCCTCTTTCATTCATCCACCATAAGAGGTCAGCGGGCTTTTTCTGTTGCGCTCTTTTTATTTTGGGCGGCTGAATGTAAGCGCATATATTATGTCTTTGTTTGTGACAAGAGGACGACAGTGTGCCACTGTGTTTTTCTTTATTTGTCAGGTCAACCAAATAAAGTAACGCTGAGGAACCAGCTGGAGGCGCTGTATGACTATAAACACAACGCAGAACACCGGTTACACAAGTTAATAGGAGATTAAAACATTGGTTGTTTTTCTTACGTGTTCTACTCTAACTTACTTTTAAAATCAAGTAGTCAGTAAAGTCACTGAGCTACTTTTTAGAGGAGTAATCAGTAGTTACTTACTTTTTCCATGTAATTGTGGCAACGCTGATTTTAACGGAAGCGTATTGCTGCCACTCTATAATGTTCCATGTTATAACGTCATAATATATGTAATAACGTTAAACCTTTCACGTTATAACGTGATTGTTATGTTGTAAAAACGTGATAATTTATATTGTAAAAACGTGATAAAGTTCAGGAAATCATGTGATGAGGAAGCGATGAAACGGTGTGCAGGAGAGCGGATGAGTGGAAAGAAATTGCTCATTTAAGGGACTTAATTAACCCATACTTCATGCTTGGAATGAGATGGCGAGATTCTGCAGTTACTGAGCACTGTTGACGATATTGTGATCAGTATGTGCACGCTACGAAGGATCTTAAAACTCATGGGACTGTACAGAAGGAAGAATCAGTCCGACCCTATGGAAGTAGCACCATTTCTAATTGATCGGTTGGAAGGATATGGCAGGCACCATGGATCCAAGCTCCAGCATTTAAGCTGCATCCAGGCTGGATCTGTGCTGACCCATAGCACAGTGAGGCTTCTGTTAAAGTTTCTGGACCCTGTGGTGTTGAACAAAGACGGAGACATGTCCTGATGCGACGCATGTGTGTCAGTCCTGGGCCTAACTCTATGTGGCATGGTGACTCCTACCACAAACTGAAACCGTTTGGTATTTGTATAAAGGAGCGATTGATGGATTTTGGAGACTCGGTGTGGCTTCACGCATACTCAGCTAACAGCAACCCTAAGATCATGGCTGCTTATTTCTTAGCAGAAGGTGAGAAGAGGATGGGGACAGCTGCCAGAGTCCGCGCACATCTGGGAACAGAAAATGTCACAATGGCAGAAATGCAGAGATTTCTAGGATGGAGTACAGATCGTCAACAATAACTCTTATATTTCTGGCTCCAGTAGCCACAATCAGCGCATCGGGAACTGGTGGGGCTTGTTGAGAAGGCGTCATGCCCAGTCCTGGATGAAGCGTCTTCAGGAACTAAAGGACAACGACTGTTTCTCTGGAGACTTCTTGGACAAGCAGCTTCTTTTGTTTACTTGTCTAAACATCATCGAGGTTTGTGATTAGCTTCCAGTTCCTGTCTTATTCAGCCCCTGCATGTATATCTCTCTCTGCTCTTGTGTCACACACACACACACACGCACGCAAACACACACATCTCCTTAATATGCCGCTTTCCTCATCAAATCATTTTCTCGTCTTTCTTTTCACCATCGACTTACCCCCCGCTCTCTCGCCTTTTCAGCATTGGTTGCCCCTCTTCTTCCTCTCCCATCCCTTTTCTACCTTATTTCCTCCTCCTTTATTTCCTCCTCCTTTAGAAAACAAGACCCCAGCAAAGAAGAGGAAAGAAATAAACGTCACAGCATTTCTATCCCCTACCTGTCTGGAGTTTCAGAAAAATTCAGGAGAATCTTCCAAAAACATGACATTCCAGTACAGTTCAAACCCTCCAACACACTCAGACAGAAACTGGTCCACCCAAAAGACAAGACACCAAGACACAAACAAAGCAATGTTGTCTATGCTGTACAGTGCCAGGAGGAATGCAAGGAACTGTACATTGGGGAAACCAAACAGCCCCTCCATAAACGAATGGCCCAACACAGACGTGCCACTTCTTCAGGACAGGACTCAGCAGTACACCTACACCTAAAAGACAGCGGACACTCCTTTGAGGACAGTCAAGTACGTGTGCTGGCCAGAGAAGATCGCTGGTTTGAGAGGGGTGTCAAGGAAGCCATCCACGTCAAGTTGGAAAAACCATCTTTAAACAGAGGTGGTGGACTAAGGCACTTTCTGTCACCCACGTACAATGCAGTTCTCCACTCATTTCGTCAGCATTCCAAACATTCACGCTGTTTGACCAGACCTGGAGACTCATTAACATGTGACCCAACAGACAAAGGGGAAGCACCCCAACCGAAACTAGATGAACGACCCTGCCAACCACCCTGCCAAGGACTCTCAGGTGACCACCCGGGCCATTAACATGCCAATGGTCCACAGGGCTATTTTTTCAAGCTCTGCCCCAGCAAACTTAGAACTGAAGAAGCTCTCTGGAGAGAGGGCGAAACGTTTTCAAGGAAACCTTTCAGTCCAGTTGACACAGAGAGATCTACTTTGGATAACCATGACCTGGATGAGTGAGAATCTACACACCTTTTACAATAAAATTGACTCTAGGTGCTTTACAGAGGCAGAAACCCAGAGCCTGAACCCCCAGGTAAGCATAGTGGCAAAGAAAAACTCTACACATCTATTATCGCCAATAAATACCTTTATCCCTTTGCCCGTTCTCTCTTATCTGTAAAATCCATCAGGAGTTCTTCGCCAGTTGTTTTAGACACTGGAAGTAGGCCAGGAGAATTCTTGATGTTGTACTTGGTGCAGATTTCACAACAAAAGTTTTTGCAGAATCTTTTCATGGCGTCAATCCCCAAATGTGATGGACCGTGTGCTTCTAGACACATGTCTCTCAGAAATCTCTTGGGCACCACTAGGAGACCTTCTTTGTTTTGTTTTGTTCTCTGTTGGGCCCCTGTTCAATGTCCCATTGCATCTGAGCGACGTGATGCTCCATCCCTTCTCCCCACCTGTCACGACTCTAAAGTGGCCCCCCTGTGGGGAAAGCCTCATGAACAGCAGCAACAACGGCTACTTGGATATCCCTCATGGGCGAAGACTATGCTTTTTTAGATAATTTTTTC
Organism: Pao palembangensis; assembly: GCA_015343265.1. Classification (NCBI taxonomy): domain Eukaryota; kingdom Metazoa; phylum Chordata; class Actinopteri; order Tetraodontiformes; family Tetraodontidae; genus Pao; species Pao palembangensis. The sequence goes on along the minus strand of JABWDL010003284.1, from coordinate 8,174 downwards.
ATTTGTTCAATGTGCATTTGTGTTAGCGATTGCTGTGCTGAGAGTTGTGATGCAGCTTGTTGTCGTTCTTTGGTGATAAATTTATCTAAGCGCTCAGACATTGTGACCATTGGGCCCATGGAGCGCCTGGAATCATAGGATTATCAAGCATTTGTTGCTTAACTGGTGCAGGCAAACTTGCCATGAGCTTTTCCTTCATCATTACCATAGTGGGGGTACCATCAGTCAGAGGCTCACCTGTAACTCCAATCCACTTACTTCTTCCTGTGTGGAGTCACGCCTCAGGGGTGGGTCCCTCCTCAGTCTTCCATGGATGTGAAAAGGATGCAAGGGCTGCAGCACTTACAGGAAACATAATTCGCATAGCAGTAAAGAAATTCTCAACATGGTCAGTAACAGGTGCAGAAGGTGGCACATCCTCAGTTCGAGGTACTGCTTCAATTTGGCTAATGTGTGGTGTCCTACACAGGCGGCTACAATCGCTCGCGTGTCTCCCAAAGCCAGGAATACCCCTTGTGTGTGGCCTTTTAAGGCTTGAATCCAAGGACTGGCTCCATTGGCTCCAATTTTTCAATCCTGTAATGTCACCCAATTGCCATGGTTTATATGTTGGATTTGTAGCACCTGGGGCGGCCACTAGAGGGAGCTGGAGCACTGGTCCCGCTCCTGTGGCTCGTGCTCGAGAGCGCGTGAAAGAAATAAAATGGTAACTATCACTTCCTAGTGTGGTGTGAGCTAAGAGTGGAGACAGTGGTGTTATCAGGATGGAACACAGGAATGAATGACCTGGTCCCCCCTGTTGAGGTGCCTTGATGACGTGGGAGTAGATGCGTGTGACGCACTCTGTTGTAATAAACACATCTGAATGACGGATAATTGCTGGAGGGAACTTCAAGAAAAATGTAAAGTGACAGTGCTTAAGATGAATTGTCAAGTAATTTTGTGTCGCAGCCGCTGCTCTGCTCTGCTCCAGCTCTCACCCTCCCCTCCCTGTCACACTTGTCCTGCGCTCCCGTTCAGGCACACCTGAACCATGTTTCTGACGAGCAGCCTCGTCAGTAATCAAGGCAACCTCATAAAAGGGCTGGCTCTGGAACAACCCGGTTGTCGGATCGTTGCGTGTTTTCCTGTCTGTTTGGATTGTTCGGATCGTTGCTTGTTCTTCCTGTTCGTTTGGATCGCTGACCTATTTTTCCTGTGAAGTGAGATCACCTGATTCTTGTTCTGTTCCGCCTTGGAATAAAATCTCGATATTCATCACTACAGTTGTGTCACTCTTGGGTCCCTTCCCGTAAAAAACTCTGACATTTTGTTTTTTTTTATTAGTGCAAACTTTATTGTATGGTGAAAAAGGAAATGAAGATGTAATACATTTTACAAGCAGTGTATTGAATTGCTTCCTTGATGTGCCAGGAACCGGCTTCACCAGCATAGCAAGGGCTCTGGAACCAGCCTTCTTGAGAGGGGTTGGACTCTCTTCTACTCTGGAGTTGCCGACGGGGAGAGGCAGCGGGCAGGGGTGGCGATTCTTGTCGCCCCCCGGCTTAGTGCCTGTATGTTGGAGTTTACCCCGGTGGGCGAGAGGGTAGCCTCCCTCCGCCTTCGGGTGGGGGGACGGATCCTGACTGTTGTTTATGCCTACGGCCCCAACAGCAGTTCAGCGTATCCACCCTTTTTGGAGTCCCTAGAGGGAGTACTAGAGAGTGCTCCTTCTGGGGGTTCCCTCGTCCTCCTGGGTGACTTCAATGCTCACGTCGGCAGTGACAGTGAGACCTGGAGGGGCGTGATTGGGAGGAATGGCCCCCCTGATCTGAACCCGAGTGGTGTTCTGTTGTTGGACTTCTGTGCTCGGCACAGATTGTCCATAATGAACACCATGTTCAGACATAAGGGTGTCCATATGTGCACTTGGCACCAGGACACCCTGGGCCGCAGTTCGATGATCGACTTTGTAGTCGTGTCCTCGGACTTGCGGCCGTATGTTCTGGACACTCGGGTGAAGAGAGGGGCGGAGCTGTCAACTGATCACCACCTGGTGGTGAGTTGGCTTCGTTGGTGGGGGAGGATGCCGGACAGGCCCAAACGTATGGTGAGGGTCTGCTGGGAACGCCTGGCAGAATCTCCTGTCAGGCGGAGCTTCAACTCCCACCTCTGGGAGAGCTTCACCCATGTCCCGGAGGAGGTGGGGGACATTGAGTCCAAGTGGACCATGTTCCGTGCCTCCATTGTTGAGGCGGCCGTCCGGTGCTGTGGCCGCAAGGTGGTTGGTGCCTGTCGTGGCGGCAACACCCGAACCCGCTGGTGGACACCGGCAGTGAGGGATGCCGTCAAGCTGAAGAAGGAGTCGTACCGGGCCTTTTTGGCCTGTGGGACTCCCGAGGCAGCAGACGGGTACCGGCGAGCCAAGCGGGGTGCAGCTGCGGCGGTCGCCGAGGCAAAGATCCGGGCGTGGGAGGAGTTCAGGGAGGCCATGAAGAACGACTTCCGGACGGCTTCGAAAAGGTTCTGGACCACCATCCGGCGCCTGAGGAGGGGGAAGCAGTGCATTGTCAACACTGTGTACGGTGGGGATGGTGTGCTGCTGACCTCAACTCGGGACGTTGTGGATCGGTGGAAGGAATACTTCGAAGACCTTCTCAATCCCACCAACACGCCTTCCAGTGAAGAAGCAGGGCCTGGGGAATCGGAGGCGGGTTCTCTTATCTCCGGGGTCGAGGTAGCCGAGGTTGTTGAGAAACTCCTCGGTGGCAGGGCCCCGGGGGTGGATGAGATCCGTCCGGAGTTCCTTCGGGCTCTGGACGTTGTAGGGCTGTCGTGGTTGACACGACTCTGCAACGTCGCGTGGACATCGGGGGAGGTACCACTGGATTGGCAGACCGGGGTGGTGGTCCCTCTTTTTAAGAAGGGGGACCGGAGGGTGTGTTCCAACTATAGGGGGATCACACTCCTCAGCCTACCTGGCAAGGTCTATTCAGGGCAGAGAGGAGGGTCCGTCAGATAGTCGAACCTCGGATTCAGGAGGAGCAGTGCGGTTTTTGTCCTGGACGTGGAACTGTGGACCAACTCTACACCCTCAGCAGGGTCCTTGAGGGTGCGTGGGAGTTTGCCCAACCAGTCTACATGTGTTTTGTGGATCTGGAGAAGGCATTCGACCGAGTGCCTCGGGGAATCCTGTGGGGGGTTCTCCGGGAGTATGGGGTGTCGGGCCCCCTGATACAGGCCGTCCGCTCCATGTATGACCGTTGTCAGAGTTTGGTCCGCATCGCCGGTAGTAAGTCGAACTCGTTTCCGGTGGGGGTTGGACTCCGCCAGGGCTGCCCTTTGTCACCGATTCTGTTCATAACTTTTATGGACAGAATTTCTAGGCGCAGCCATGGTGTTGAGGGGGTCCGGTTTGGTGGCCTCAGGATCGGGTCTCTGCTTTTTGCAGATGATGTGGTCCTGTTGGCTTCATCAGTCCGTGACCTCCAGCTCTCGTTGGACCGGTTCGCAACCTAGTGTGAAGCGGCCGGGATGAAAATCAGCTCCTCCAAGTCCGAGGCCATGGTTCTCAGCCGGAAAAAGGTGGAGTGCCTTCTCCGGGTCGGGGAGGAGATCCTCCCCCAAGTGGAGGAGTTCAAGTACCTTGGGGTCTTGTTCACGAGTGGGGGAAGAATGGAGCGGGAGATCGACAGGCGGATCGGTGCGGCATCTGCAGTAATGCGGACTCTGCACCGGTCCGTTGTGGTGAAGAGAGAGCTGAGCCGAAAGGTGAAGCTCTCGATTTACCGGTCGATCTTCATTCCTACCCTCACCTATGGTCATGAACTCTGGGTAGTGACCGAAAGAACGAGATCGCGGGTACAAGCGGCCGAAATGAGTTTCCTCCTCAGGGTGGCTGGGCTCTCCCTTAGAGATAGGGTGAGAAGCTCTGCCATCCGGGAGGAGCTCGGAGTAGAGCCGCTGCTCCTCCGCATTGAGAGGAGTCAGATGAGGTGGCTCGGGCACCTAGTTAGGACGCCTCCCTGGTGAGGTGTTCAGGGCACGTCCCTCTGGTAGGAGGCCCCCGGGAAGACCCAGGACACGCTGGAGGGACTATGTCTCTCGGCTGGCCTGGGAACGTCTCGGGATCCCCCCGGAAGAGCTGGACGAAGTAGCTGGGGAGAGGGAAGTCTGGGCTTCCCTGCTTAGGCTGCTGCCCCCGCGACCCGACCCCGGATAAGCGGAAGAAGATGGATGGATGGATGCCTGCACTACTGGTTGCACTACTGCCCAACCACTGTATTGGTTTCGGGTTTCGGTCTCATAGAAGAACACACAGGTTACGAACGAGGAAATTCGAAGGACGAGGCAGAACGTGAACATTTTTGGACGTTAAATCCAATGGCTGCCTTTGAGCCATTGACAAGGCAGATCGGGTTTTGGAGGTGCAGCTGCTCCGGACAGAGACGGCACTGAGAACTGCTTAGATCCTCATCCAGTTTATTAATATAATTAATAAATTGATAACTAGTTAAACTGTTTGTTGGCATTTTGCATGCAGTTTTTTCATCATTACCTACGGAAGTGTATTGCTGCCACGCTATGTAAATAAAAATTGATCAGTAACACGTTATTCCGTGTTATGTTTATTGTTAGAATAATTAACCCTAACCCCATTTTCACGTTATAACATGAAACACTATTTCCTCGTTTATAAGCTATGTGTTCTTCTATGAGACCGAAACCCAAAACCAATACAGTGACGTAGGCAGTGATGTAAAATAATGGCGGCAACTATGCCCCCAAAACATCCCGTAATTGCATATAAAAAGTGGATTTTCTTTAAAAAGGCTGATTAATCAAATGTTTTATTTCAGCGTTATGCTTTAAAATATGTACATCTATCTTATGTTTTGCATTTGTGTTTCATGTCCCCTTTAAAGTCTCATATCAGCATTTTTTACATTTACAAACTGTAGCACAAAAAAGCACATTTAATTAAAAGTTATTGTGTTCTTACTGTAGCGCACATCACAGACTCTCCCCTGGATCTCTGTACCAAGCACGATATCATTATCTTTATGACTGTTTCAGGCACCAAGACACAAGCAGGAGGGGGTTGTGGAACCTTCTAACAACAAAATTCGTACCATCACCACAGGAATTTACTAATGGACGTGTTGTTGGTTTCCATAATCCCTTGTGCTTACATACACCTATCACCCAGGTCGTCCAATGACCTGGGAGTTAGAACCAGGAACAACTAAGTGGAAGGAAGGGATACCTCTCCCGACCAAATAGAGAACAGATGTTCCACCTCACACTGAGACAATAGGCCATTCACACCTCTGCAGATGGATCAGCTAGATTTGGATCAATGGTCTTGCTGGACTGAATAAACATTGTGGGCTATCTTATTATTTTATATTTCTTATTACTGTTCTTCATACATATGTATATACATATATATAGAAAAATGTTATAATCATGCATTAAGATGTATACACAAAGATGTATACACAAAGTTCTTGCACCAATGTTCTGCATTCCTATCTGTGACTTTTATGACTGACGGATGCCAGACCTGATACCCCTCTTGACCACACAGTAGGAAGTGAAGTCTAAACACAATTCTCTGGAAAGTCAAAAAACACCCTTATAACTTTATCAAAGAAAATCCTAACCTGGCTAATATTGTTCTTTAGGGAATTAGCAAAACACTGATGTTTTTCTTTTTCTTATAGTGGTTTATTTCACCAATTTGGGAATTTCAAAATTAAAAATGATTTTTTTGTCATGGAACCACAGTGCCACCTAGAGTCTAAGAGTGATAATCGGTTCAAGCCTTTATTCTGTCAGCCTGACACGTATTGTTGTTAATTTTAATATTATCATTATCGCATGGTAAGACTGATATAGTTGTGTTTGGTGACTGTTTCATAAATTAAAGTTGGAATCCATAGTCCATAGTAGATGCAACATGTGTCTTATAACTTCTCACAGATAGAATAGAATAGAATAGAAATACTTTATTAATCCCAGACATGGGAAATTGACTTGGGAAAGATAAAACTAGAATAGGGTGTTTGAACACAGGAGTGTTTATTCGTTAGACATGACGGTGAGCGACACATGGGTTATATTTGTATTCTATGAAATAAAACTCCAACGGAGTCTGAAGGCCTCAGACCACAGAGAGGCATAATTTGAATAGAGGCACAGCCCAAACCCGGATGATCGGATGATCAAATTGAGTAAAATCTCAGAGATCACCTTAGACCTGAAGACGCATCTCCGCCTCATATCCACGGGCCAGCTGATGCAGCAGGTTGGACTTGACCAGCTATCTTCGGGTTCTGGGTGTTGAAGTGAATGGAACCTCTGGGAGACTAAAAGTTCGCGACCTGCACCTGGTTCTGGACCCATCGGAGCGAAGCTGCCTGCACGTAAGAGAGCTCAACTGTCTGATGGTCATTTGGTGGGTCTCAAATAACCAAATTATTTTTGACTCCAAATTCATTACTTTTTGAATCCAAATTTATGTTTACTAGGTTAGAATAATCCAAAGTGTCTCACCGTTATCCAATTTATACTTTCTATCATAATCATCGTTGTTTAATCTTGTCCATTTATATAATCATTCATTGTTGTGAAATAAATTGTCTTTTCTGTCAGTGGTTTCCCGTTAATTGGAATATAGGCGCAGCGATCAATTTCTCAGAACTGGTGCCCTCAGTCAGAGATCGATTAACTTTATTACAATATAAACTTGTGAGTTTATATTTCTTTAAGTGGAAGTGGTGCCCCCCTAACGAGTGCAAGTGGACTTGAGAAAATCATCCATTAGTTCTATCTTCACGCTATATTACATTCACTTATAAAGTCCATGCAAGCATTGATAACTTGTTGGTAGAATTGTTCATTGTCTTCTTTTAATTTTAAAGTTTTTAGATATGTAATCTTCCATTTTGAAAGTAAGGCCAGGCAAATTACTACACTTCTTGCTCACTTAACTGACTGCAGCATAGCAGTGTCCTTTCATGCTGCAGCTGCTGAATCATTTCAAGAATCCTTGGGATCATGAGCCACCCCTAGTATGAAGCACGAGCACTGTGTATCTCACCTAGTGCCTCATCACATTACATATTATATACATCAGCTAAACTATGAAAATTTACTTCATATTGCGAGAGACAGCGATATAGTCTAACTACAGGCACAGGTAAAGCACAGTAAGCTGAGTGATTGCGCAATCCATGGTGAGGCACAGCCGGCCGGTGCCTCACTTACGGTCTCGCCGGAGTAGTTAAATGCCGGTAAATGTGAAAACAGCTATTTTAATAACTGTTGCGTCAAAACCCGGAATTCAGGTCTTGAAGATCAAAAGATGCAAGTTAATCGGGCAGATCAAAAGGATCAAAGTACAAAAGGATCAAAGTACAAAGGGATCAAAGGACAAAAGGATCAAAGGACAAAAGGATCAAAGACCAAAAGTTAATATAAAGCAACTTCACGCTGCGGTGCACAGAAGTGCAACAAGATTGGACTAACCTTTCAAACACGACCACAGCCCCTGATCAATCAGAAGACGCAACCTTTCCTATTACTCAATTAAATTGGTGGACGAGAGGAAACGAGTTGTCCCTTGCATCCTTCAACGTTGATCAAGCAGTTTTTCAAGTTTGGGCACGGCTGCGGTCGCAAAAAACCCACACAACTTGACAGTTGATAACCAGTGTGACAGTGAGGACAAAAACCAGAAGTCAGGCTGTCGACGCAGAGGGAACTGACTAGGAAGACGCCACCATGGCAGAAACAGTGCAGCAGCTCAAGCAGATTAGAACCTCAGCTAAGCTAACCTTCACCAAGCAAGCAAACCTCTTGAGCAGGGGAATGAGCAACATGTCTATGCAGGGGCTGCAGGAGGAGCTCGGCAAACTGAAATCCATGGCAGAGCGAGTCTTCGACGCTAATGAGGACTACAAGTCTGGCATGCTGGCAGACCTTGGTGCTGAGGATGAAGATAGTGAAGATGTCGAACTGGATCAGCGGCAGCAGGCTGACCTAGAGAAGACCGAGGTAGAGTGTGGCAGGAGACTAGATGAGATCCGGGAAGCAGTCTGGGGACGATATGGCAGAGCTGAAATAGGAGCCAGGTTCCTGGAGGCAGAAGAAGCCTGTGACAGGGCCCATGAGGACCCAGCGAGCCTGGA
>JABWDL010000304.1:0-25929 GCA_015343265.1 Pao palembangensis | reverse complement strand
TCATCAGATGTGTAGGATGACAAAGCTTGTATCCCTTTTTTCGCCAGGTTTACCTCGCAGCCACCCTGAAAGTTATCACTCCTACATGTGGAACAACTTTTTTAAGCACATTGATATTGATCCGGCGAATGCACACATCCTGGATGGGAATGCTGTGGACCCGGAGGCTGAGTGTCAGCTTTATGAGCAGAAGATTGCAGAGGCTGGAGGAATTGAGCTGTTTGTTGGAGGTCACATGACATTTACTTAACATTTAATTAACTTAATAAGGAAAAATTACATTTCTATTGTGTAATATGACACGCTGCTCATTTTCTGCAGCCCTCTTGATGTCTCTTAAGGTATTGGTCCTGATGGTCACATTGCATTTAATGAGCCTGGCTCCAGCCTCGTCTCCCGGACCAGAGTCAAGACTCTGGCTAAGGACACCATACTGGCCAATGCTCGTTTCTTTGGCAATGACCTCTCCAAGGTTCCCACCATGGCTTTGACTGTGGGCGTGGGAACTGTCATGGACGCCAACGAGGTGAGTTTGACGAATTTGTCTGCACCACTAAGAGTCTAAACTGGTGTGTGATGTTGTTGTCCACCGTTCAGGTGATGATTCTGATCACAGGTGGACACAAAGCATTCGCTCTGTATAAAGCCATCGAGGAGGGAGTCAACCACATGTGGACGGTATCTGCCTTTCAGCAGCACCCGCGCACCATCTTTGTTTGTGATGAAGATGCCACTTTGGAGCTACGAGTCAAAACAGTTAAATACTTCAAAGGTATGACTATCATTAGAATTATTAATCACAATATATAATGTGAAGCAAAGAACCCCTGTGACCCTACAAGGGAAGAGTGCTTACAAGAGTTTTATGTTTGAGACTTGTACAAAAGAAATACAATTTTTATCATTTTTTCCTCTAAATTTATTACTGTATATTTAAAGAAAAAAAAAACAATCATGGTGCAGAGAAGTGTAGACTAACCTGTCAGGGTTGTAGAGAGCTTTGTTTACTGCTTTGCACACGAATACTTAAGCTCCAGCACAGTCTGTCCGAACAAATTCTAACTCTAATGTAATAGAGATTTGATCCAGTTTGAAAGGAAACAACATACTGATGTCCATTACCACATCTTTCTTAATTGAAAGTTGAATCAAATTGAAAGACAAAAAAAAGTAACAGCTTGAAACAAAGGAAAGTTTTATATTGTTGTTCTTAAAGTAGATGTGGCAGATATGCAGTTATAATACATAGAATACACAAAGAAAACAGCAACATGGATGTGTAGCAACACATCCATGTTGTTGATTTTGTTTCCTATATTTGTTGTGTGGAGTAACATTGTTTATATAATTATAATTTTCCTAACTTTTAAGTTCTTTTTGCTGTGTTCTTACAAACTAGTATATGTTTCGAGCAGCACTGCCATATGGCACTGACGTTATGATTCTCATGTCAGAAACATCTTGAAATTATTGTTGTATATATTTTTTATCTTGCAGGTTTAATGCATGTTCATAATAAACTGGTGGACCCAGTGCTCAGTATGAAGATGCAGTGAAACCGAGAACATCCGGAAAGGGAACTGATGAGAGCCTCACTTTTATCAAACAATTGGGTATGTTGAGCCAGTGTCCATCTCATGTATTAATGCCTTTTTTCCTTTAGAATCATGTTAATTTCAAGATCTTTCAAGGCTCATTAACATTGTTTTGCTCTAATGTTGTTTGCTATGAGTGAGTGATTTGTGACACCTCTGTATTTGGAATGAGTTGATTAATACATTTAACACAGTCATTTCATGTTTTCAGTTTCAGTCTCCTAAACCATCCCAGACTGAAAAATCATTTGTTATTCCACGTAATTAAATGTGGCAGGCCAGGGGGTGGGGCCCACATTACACCTTTATTAAAAGCATTAAACTGACTCTCTGTGTGTTTCAGGATCAGTTTCATGGTTCTTTTGTTGGTTTTTAAGTGTCTTTATGGCCTCAAGCCATCCTTTTTTATAGACCTGCTTTTACTCCATCAACAGATCCTTTGATCTTCTGGCATCATCCCCAGGGTTAGCTCAAAAAGCCATGGTGAAGCTCTATTCGCCCATGCCATCATAACCCGCCAGGGAACCTCAGGACCACAGTTATTTAAAAATGAAAAAGAAAAGTTAAGACTCATCTGAGCTTTTAGTTAATGCTAACCTTCTCTGCTTAACCTAATTACAATCAATGTGTTGTTCTTAGAGTTGCTGTCTTTAATCACTTTGACATTCAAAGAAAATAAAATCATCTAAAACCAGTTTTTTATTCTTTTGTCTCTTCATCTTATCTCGTGCTCTTTTATAGTCATAGTTTTTTTTTAGTTCGTTCCGTTGTTTCCTTGTGAGGGGCCGTTCTTATCGGGGTTTCTGTCTGGTCTTTCTATCCATGTGAAGGCTGTCCTGGGGGTCCCCCTGGTCCTGGAAGACCAGGAGGCTTCTGGGATCGGGGTGTTCTCCTTGGCAGCACTTCCTGTGGCTATGGGCTGAGATAACCCTTGGTGTGAAACTATCTTTTACTCAACTGGGTATCATTTTTGTTAAATTTGTTACCTTTTTTCTTGAAAAACATTTAAAATCCTCACTTGACTTTTCAAAGTATGCTTTTTACACAACATTACATATACAGATGATTGTAGTGTTTGAAGTGTAAAACCCTACAATATGCCTTTCAAGTCAGAGCACCATGTGCATCTTTTCCAGGCATGTTTTATATTTTCACAGTGTTTTGATTTAGTATTTACAAGACAATGATCGCATTTACAGATAATATCTTCATACACTGATCGTACACTATGGCTTGAGTTTGAATACAGTGTATGCAAAATGTTAATACCAACAAATATTGTTTTAATGGTAACATGATAACAGACTTGTGCACACACTGTATAATTTGGAGTTAAAAACATAATACGACCAATACTTTGTAAAAAAAAAAAAACATTGAGGTGATGGCATGTAAATGTCTGACAAAGTTGAGGAAAGTAAAACTTTATATCTGTGTGCATAGATATACATATGTAATATTTATTCACACAACACTGTTGCAGACTATATAGATATGTCCTTTCATTCAAACACATTTTCAACAATGTATTTCAATGAAATATTTGTTAAGCAATTTCTCAAAATAGTGTACCACTGGCAGATGTCACCTGGCATCCATACATATGTAAGCACATTGCAAAAGTTGCCAGTTGTGTCAAATCTATTAATGCTGTATATTTGAGAGGCTACTGACTATTTCTTTTCCATCATGCAAAAACATATTTAAAAAAGTGATCTGAAAATCTATTTATGTTCAGTCTTAAGTTCAATGTGGCTCTGCTTTAATTAAATGCTTGTAGATGCTAAACTCTCTTTGTGCTTTTATGAGCTGCTTATTTTATAGATACAGATAGCCTATCCAATAAACCAAATTAAAAAGGCCAAATGCAGTGGGAAAGAATATTCTGGAATAAGAGTCGATCTTGGAGACATGCACATGCATCCGGTTTTCACGCCAAGCACCTGAGCGACAGTCATCAAAGCAGCAGAAGAAGCTGATGCAATCTTTCCCATCTAGACACTCATATACATAGTCACATCTTTCATGATAGGGTACAATATTGTTCATTTGTAGCATAGATGTGCCTGGTTGTATATTCACCATGCTGGACGCTTTCTGCTGTGGAGGAAGACATGCAAGAATTACCATATGATACCTTCTTCAAGTTAATTGGTATCGTGAACAATTGAATGTTGTGTACCTGGATGTTGTTGTTTGGTTTAGCCTTTTTAATCTGTCTGTTGCTGGTGAAGTAGTGGAGAGTTCCATACTCCATGAGGGCAGCAAAGGTAAAGATGAAGCAGACGGAGACAAAAAGGTCCATGGCAGTCACATAGGAAACTTTTGGAAGGGACTTCCGGGATATGGTGCTAAGTGTTGTCATTGTTAGTACAGTTGTAATGCCTGTGAAGGGTGCCTGTGATTAGTGTTTTTTTAGTGTCATAAAATATGCGATACATGTGTTTTCTTTGTTCGATGATAAATGATAAATGGGTTACATTTACACATTTCATTTACTGTGCAAAACGATTAACTCAGTTTGCTGCTTTTTTATGGTATTTGTTTTATTTATCTAAAATTTTACTGCACACAATTTAGAGTTTTTTTCTCTTTTCAATGTTTTTGTGCTGGTTGTACTAAATGTGTATTTTATTCAATCTATTATGGGTACTGGCTGAAGTGGTATTATAATAATAAGAATGAGAACCTGAATTATTCTATCAGGATTGTGTAGGTCTGATGTGATAAGGTTTCAGTGACAAACAGCTGAAGTTTCAATGTTGTGTCAAACCTTAAAATGCACAAACCTAGAGATGTTCGGGCTGGGACGGCATCCTTATTGATCCAGAAGGAGACCCAGGACAAAACCACAATCATACTGCAGGGGATGTAGGTCTGGATGGTGAAGTAACCCATCCTCCGGCTCAGGTCAAAAAAGATTGTCATGATTACATATTCCCCTTCAGGTTTGGCAAAGAGGTCAGGAAAGTCAGGAAACATGAAAATAGGGAGAGACAATGTTTAAGTGAGCTATAGTGAGAATACAGATTGTTATTTATGTAATGTTTCATCAGCTAAATCCAAAATGTTAACCAGTACCAAACTATAATTGGAAGGCATTGCGTCCAGTATCTTACCAGACTGGGTGTGAGCAACATCAGTGGTGTTTCTCAGGCCTACAAAAGCAAATTGGTAGAGTCTCCAGTATCGCTGGTCAGCCACCTCCACTGCCCGTCGCTGCCACCGGTACGTGATCTCATTCTTAGGATAACCATCTGCACCCCCAGACAATACACAGAGGAGGGTGGTGATGATGATGATGATGATGATGATGGTGATGACGATTGTCCATTCACAATGAATCTGTCCTTCAGTCTTATGTCATTTTCATCAAAGGAGCACATAGTAGTGTAGTTTTGACAGACATTTCAACAGCAAAAGGCAGAAGTCTGAGGTTGTGCTTACAAAAAAGAGATTGCACTTTAAATACCAGTCAGAGATCTGTGTTTGGTCGTGCGCAGACATTACAATATCATTTCACTCCTACATCAACACAACACAACATATTTCCAATTATGCATCAATTGCCTCCTTAATCCCACAGCCTTTCTCTTGTGTAGTTATCTTCTTCTCTCTCTGTCTCTATCTACTTCCTAAGAGACCCATATTTGTCCACTGAGCATCTGCACTGACCCCTCACTTTTTTCTGCGTCTTCAGTATAAAAAAATATTTGCATGTATGATGTCTGTTTTTCTCCTCTCTGGCCTTTCCTCTTCCTTCACCCAGCCATGAGCAGGAAGGTAAGCCAGCCTGGTTCTGTCAAGGTTTCTTCCTGTCAAAAGTGAGATCGGTTGCTGTTGCCTGTTCTGGGGTCAGGCTCTGCATTTCTGTAAAGTGCCTAGAGACAACTTTAATTGCTACAGTTGCTGATTAGATACAGTTAAATAGAATCTCCAACACTCCTGCCTCCCTTGTTCAAAGCTTCATCACTTCTTATCTGCATTATTGTAATTCTCCTCTTTTTCCTAAAACCTTGCCCAAAAATATCTGCATAAACCAGTTTAAAACTCTGCAGCTCCCATAACTAGAACCCTATCCATTTTCCAAATCATCTCTTTTGTCAGGTAGTGCTGAAAACTGATGTAAATATTCTGTATATGTAATTTCCATGTAAATTTATAAATATCCACAAATCCCATTTTGTATTGCTGAAATAGTGTTTACAGCCAAGACAGCTGTTGTGAGAATATTTTTGTCAACCTAGGTTTTGTGCTCATTTGATTACAAAGTAATGTAAATATAATACATTTAATAATTATTCAAAGGGAGATTTCAGGATTTCTGAAATGTGGCTGCAAGAAAACATGAGAAAGCGCACCCAAACTCAACATAAAAAACCCAAACTATCCATTTAAGATATGGGGGTTAAGGTACCATGTAAGAAAGAAATGAATGACAACAGAGACTGCATGAATCAACTGGGAGAAGATCCATAATTCAGTCAGTCTGTCAGGGAAAATTTTACTGGTTGACCTCCTCTCCCTGTTGGTGGAGTTGATGATAGATTGATACAAGCTAGGAGAGGGCAAGTTCAAGCAAATGGGCCTTTACACAAAAAGAAAATGCCATTACATCCGCCATTAAAACAAGCCACACAGAAGTTCCTCTCTTTGAGCATGTTGAAAAAGATGATGGATTCAGAAATGGAGGGGGAAACTTTTAACCACCTACAGCTTGAAAACTCCAGTGGACACGAGTGCTCATCCATTGGAAAGTTATGCAGCTTAAGGTAACACTCCGCATTAATAGTCAACCTGACAAAAAGAAGAATTGTGACAGAGAAAAGTCTCAGTGTTGAATTTTGATTCCATCCACAGCTACACTGAATAGTTCAAGTCAAGGTTTTCTCTGTAATTTCAAAAAACTGAAGGGCCGTTCGATTATACTCTATATGGATCATCCTAAAAATTATATAATAAAAAAAATATATACATTGTAAAACTGCATAATTAACAAAGATATTTAAATTCATACAGTGGAAGAGAATGTTTACACAAGTGTCCTCGTGTACCTCAGTGTATACATGACCCTTCCATTACCCCACAGTCTCAGCAAACGGTTTGGGGTGGTAATCCAGTGAGCAGCTGATTTGCGGGAATTCCTAAAGAATGTGTCCGGGATCCATATCTTGCCAACCATGTTGCTGTTGAGCATGAGCAGTTTAATGGAACTGTTAAACTTAAGTCGGCTGTCGTACCAAGTCTGAGCAAAGAAGATGTCAATGGTGTATTCCTGCAATTAAGTTGAGACACAAGAACAGAAGATTTCTAATCAAAGCTAATGTTTATGTCTATTTCTACTCCTCTAGGAAAAGTCAGAAAGGCAAATATACATGCTGAGCTATAAACCTAGAGGATGACTGAAATATTACCATGTAAAATAAAAAAAGCTGCGTTCTTGTCACATTCTGATCTTTTTCCATTTTTTTCCAGTAGTGGACAGTCAGGGCCACAAAGGCCTTTTCTGCTGGCCTAAATGATCAGAACAACTGATTCTGTTTTCTTTACTTCTACTGAGGCCTTCTAGCAGTTGTATAATGATGTCACCATTTCCCCATCTTTTGACTGAATGGTCAGTCAGCCTACTCTAGTGAGAAAGAAAAAAATGTCTATACTGACCTGTATAAGCTAAAGACCCATTAGTTGTATTTTTTCCAATGCAGCTAATGAGTCTTTAGCAACTCTAATGTCTTTCAGTTACTGTCCTACAATCTAGATGAATCTAGGCAGAACAACGCTGAAAGCCTGTGGATGAAATGTGCAGCATGTCGCTGTAGTTTTTTAGTTTGTTTTTCATGACTGGTACTAGTTGCTCTTGCACACTGCCTCAAAGCCATAGGGTTTGAACTGACAACATTTCAAACTGTTCTGTTATGATTAGCCATTTACTTTTGTGCCACTTATCTTTGTCTGTTACAGCATTCATATGGTATGGATTTTCCTAATTGGCACTGCTCTTGTGTTTACTTACAACAGGCCCATTTGCTCTGCTCAAGCACAATTACCCCACATTCCCCAGTGCATGCCCTTAACATTTCTCCAGAATCTGCACAATAACAAATAAAAAATAACAGATAACACAAACATCTGAGTTTCTCTAGGATCAACATGAATGCTAGAATTCTTAAAGCACTTCAAAAAAGGTTCAAACATGTTCTTTTACTGTATAACCAACCACTACATGAAGAAGGCATCAATTTCAGTTGTGTCAGGGGTAGTCTACTGTGTAGAAAGACAATGATTGAGGTAAAATGTGAATGGTCAAGATACAAGCTAGAGCGGGTGCTGCTAAGACACATTCTTGGCATTCTTCTCACCATATTAATGGGGTCCACTGGTCCAATACTGTTGACATAAACAGCAGTTTCAATCACCGTTGGCCTCACTGAAACACCACAGAACAGGTGCAACAACACTTAAATGACTAAAGAAGGCAGTAGTCAGGAAATGCAACAATGGCTAATGTACATGCAGATCTAAAGGATGTAAATCACTCCTGGAACTTTGGTTAAGTAGAATTTATAGAGAGTAAAAAGAAGCAGTTTGGTTTTTAATTTGCATAAGATTTGGCATGTGGCGTATGCAATACTTCACGGCGGCAGACAGCAGTGTAGAAGGCAATGTTAAAAGACAAGAAAGTCTAGCATAAACAGTACAATTAAAATTGATTTTGAAAAGTATGCTGGCAGTTTGATGCTTGGTATTTTCTATGTGTATCAGTTTTATCATACATAATCAAATCCAGGTGAGGAGACAATGTACTTTTACAGTACTTAACTAAACACTGTTTACAATTTAGATTTTAGTGTTTCACTTTATAATGAACCTTACTTACCTCCAATGTCTGGTCGCAGTTTGTTATCATAGCCCTGTAGTAGTTTATTTAATATCAAAGTAGTATCACTTTCATAGACCTTGGGGGATAATACCCAGGTCTTGTTTATAGGAACATCTTCATAGTCCTCTTCTTCTTGTTTACTTGAACCAAATCCTGCACTGCAGTATGAAGCAGAAAGATAGAAAATGTTGAAAAGGCAAAGGCATGGTTTGACTGTTCAAGATGAAGATTAAAAGCAAAGTCTTGTCTGCATTGTCTGCATTTTTGGGTTTATGGTAATTTTTTTTTTTTTTTTTGGAATCTCCAGCAGCCCAGGAGATAAAATGAAATCACTAGAGAACTTTACCTGGTTCTGCAAATGTCCATCAGTTTTCTGCAGCTGCTGTCTATGCTTTATTATCTGATGTGTTGTTGTCATTATACACATGCCCAGAGCAATTTTAAATAATTGTGCCAGCTGGTGTAGACTTATTCAGGAGGGTTATAGATTATAAAATGAACAATGAAAGAATTTTTTTATGGGTCTTGTCTAAACTGCTGGCACAGTCTCCATAAATGGTTGAAATACTGAATATTTGGCCAAAAAAAAAATACTTGGTTTCAGGAATACAAATACTGTATATATTGGATTTTTGTACTGTTATTGTATGATATATCATACAATAACAGATAACACAGCAGACCCCTGCAACCCAAAAAGTTGGATAACGCAGCTACAGAAAATGGATATATATATATATATATATATATATGTTCCAACATCCACAAACAGCAATTGCTATCACAACTTGAGATTGACGAGGTACAACACAAATGCTACGGGCCAGGACGCCAGGTCAGAGGGGAGGAGGTTATACCAATGCCCCAACCAACCCAATGAACGCAGATATACCAATAACGCTGAGCGAGGCAGCAACTGACCTGAAAGATAGAATCATGGCGAGAAAGAACATAAGGCAACCCCAACAACGTTTACATCGGCTAAGTGAAGTACCATTTGAAAGTCTCCTGGAAAGTGTGAATGCAGCATTGAGAGCGATCCCTACCTCAACAATCACTGAAACAAACGAGCTGATATACACTTCAGCAGCAGTGATCCTAGAGATGCTTGGCTATAAGAGCAACCATGGGAGCCATGAGAAACAATACCCGCCATGGAAACGAAGGTTGGAGGCTAAAATCAAGGCAGCACGGAGAGAAGTGAGTCAACTGACAGAGGCCCAGAGAGGTACAATGAAAAAGACAGTACCCAAGAGATACAGCCAGATGCCCATACCTGAAACACTCAAAACCGCCAAAGAAAGGCTCAAAGCCTTGGCCAGCCGCCTACAGAGATACACGAAATCCAATGAAGCCAGACGAATAAACAGGCTGTTCGCCATTCAACTTGTGAAAGTGTATGCTCAGTGGAAGGGTAATAACAGCAGAATAGACCCACCAAGGCTGGAAACCGAACAGTACTGGAAGAGTATATGGGAGAAGGAGGCAGCACATAACAGCAGTACTCAGTGGCTGGTGTCTCTGAGAGAGGAGCACAGCAACCTCCGTGAACAGAAACCAGTTACCATCACAGTGGCAGACATCCAGGAAAGAGTTTCAGGTATGAAAAAACTGGGCAGCACCCCGACCTAACATGATCCATGCCTACTGGCTAAAGAAACTCACCTCACTCCATGAGCGCCTGGCAGCACAAATGAACCAGCTGCTAAGAGATGGGACTCACTCAACCAAGGAGCGAACGATCCTAATCCAGAAGGATCCCGCAAAGGGTGCAGTCCCACCCAACTACCGGCCAATAACCTGTCTCTCCACAACATGGAAGCTCATGTCAGGCATTATTGCGGTTAAGATAAGCAGGCACATGGATCAGTACATGAGCAAAGCACAGAAAGGCATTTATAGAGATACTGTTGATAGAACAGTTGCCCAAGACTGCAAGTCATGAAAGACCAACCTGTGCACTGCCTGGATTGATTACAAGAAAGCCTATGGCTCGATGCCACACACATGGATCACTGAATGCCTGAAGCTGTACAACATCAATAGGACTCTAAGAGCATTTGTGGCGAACTCGATGAGGTTGTGGAAAACCACCCTTGAAGCCAATGGCAA
This sequence comes from Pao palembangensis, assembly GCA_015343265.1. Lineage (NCBI taxonomy): Eukaryota > Metazoa > Chordata > Actinopteri > Tetraodontiformes > Tetraodontidae > Pao > Pao palembangensis. The sequence goes on along the minus strand of JABWDL010000304.1, from coordinate 15,342 downwards.
GCCACTTGCACAAGTGTCCATCAAATGTGGCATATACCAAGGAGATGCTCTGTCCCCACTGCATAGGCCTGAACCCTCTAAGTCAGATAATCAACAAGACTGGCTATGGATACCGCCTCAGGAATGGGGCCACTATCAGTCACCTCCTCTACATGGATGACATCAAGCTGTACGCAAAGAGCAAATGGGACATAGACTCCCTGATACACACTACCAGGATCTACAGCAACGACATTGAGATGTCATTCGGGCTTGAGAAATGTAGTAGGATGGTGACAAAGAGAGGCAAGGTAGTCCACACTGAAGGGGTCTCGCTCCCAGAAGGAACAATAGCAGACATTGAGGACAGTTACAAGTACCTTGGGATACCACAGGCAAACGGCAACCTTGAACAGGCAACAAGGAAAGCGGGAACAGCCAAATACCTCCAGCGAGTAAGACAAGTCCTTCGAAGCCAGCTCAATGGCAAGAACAAGTCCCGGACCTTAAACAGTTATGCCCTGCCAGTGATCAGATACCCTGCAGGAATAATAAGGTGGCCAAAGGAAGAGATACAGACCACAGATGTTAAGACACGAAAGCTCCTCACCATGCATGGCGGGTTCCATCCCAAATCCAGCACCAGTGAGCGTGAGAGCCACTATCCAGGACGAAACAGCCAAGCTCCATGAGTACATCAAGGACAAGGCCCCAACGGATGACGTGCTCAGTAAATGTTTCAGACAATGGCAAGATCAGGAGGTGCTGAAGGAGGGACCAGCATGGGAGGACAAGCCCCCACACGGGATGTACCACCGGAACATAGCTGAAGTGGCTGATCTCAAGAAGTCCTACCAATGTTTAGAGAGGGCTGGCCTACAGGACAGCACAGAGGCACTCATCCTGGCTGCACAGGAGCAAGCCCTGAGCACCAGAGCAATAGAGGCCCAGATATACAACACCAGACAAGACCCAAGGTGTAGGCTGTGCAAGGAGGCACCTGAGACAATCCAACACATAACTGCAGGGTGTAAGATGCTGGCAGGGAAAGCATACATGGAACGCCATAACCAAGTGGCTGGCAAAGTCTACAGAAACATCTGTGCGGAGTATGGGCTGGAAACCCCAAGGTTAAAATGGTAAACACCTCCAAAGGTGGTGGAGAATGACCAAGTGAAGATTCTGTGGGACTTCCAGATACAGACAGGATGGTGATGGCGAACCAGGCAGATATCGTCGTGGTTGATAAAGGGCAGAGGAGAGCCGTTGTGGTGGATGTGGCAATACCAAGTGACAGCAACATCAGGCGGAAGGAACATGAGAAACTTGATAAATACCAAGGGCTCTGAGAGGAGCTGGAGAAGGCATGGAAGGTGAAGGTGACAGTAGTGCCCATGGTGATCGGAGCACTCGGTGCAGTAACCCCCAAACTGGAGGAGTGGCTACAGCAGATCCCTGGAACAACGTCAGACATCTCAGTCCAGAAAAGTGCAGTACTAGGAACAGCAAAGATACTGCGCAGGACCCTCAAGCTCCCAGGCCTCTGGTAGAGTACCCGAGCGTCGAATAGAGGAGAAACCACCCACGGGGGTGAGAAGGGAATTTTATATATATATATATATATATATATATAGAGAGAGAGAGAGAGAGAGAGAGAGAATAACAATTGAGAATAACATATTCCTGAGAACAATTACAAATATATACATATAAACTTTCGCATGTTATTAAAATGAACACACAAACAGAATTAAATCTAAATAGAGAAACGGTAGTTATTCAGTAGAAAAGGCAAAAGATTTTCAGATTTTAATTATGAAGAACTGCTAGGAATCAGCGATGAAAAGTATTTTATTTTCTATAGCTTTAGAAAAGACCTATCATTCATGAGCCACTGAATAGTGTAATGTGTAATGTGATTATTCTTGTCACTGTCCAAAGAAAGAAATAAAAAGTGAAAGCAAGAATATCTAATTAAAAATTGTTTGCTTTTTACAGCACTAACAAATGTAATTTGATTTGTATAAGGAAAACCAAATAGGACAACCAAACATGGCAGCATGGAAGGACTATTCCAGCATAACTATCCGTCCATCCATCCATTTTCTGCCGCTTATCCGGGGTCGGGTCGCGGCAGCCTAAGTAGGGAAGCCCAGACTTCCCTCTCCCCAGCTACTTTGTCCAGCTCTTCGGGTGGGATTCCGAGGCGTTCCCAGGCCAGCTGAGAGGCATAGTCCCTCCAGCGTGTCCTGGGTCTTCCCGGAGGCCTCCTACCGGAGGGACGTGCCCTGAACACCTCACCAGGGAGGCGTTTGGGAAGCATCCTTACTAGGTGCCCGAGCCACCTCATTTGGCTCTTCTCAATGCAGAAGAGTAGCGACTCTACTCCGAGCTCCTCCCGGATGGCAGAGCTTCTCACCCTATCTCTAAGGGAGAGCCCAGCCACCCTGCGAAGGAAACTCATTTCGGCCGCTTGTACGCTAGATCTTGTTCTTTCGGTCACTACTCAAAGCTCATGACCATAGGTGAGGGTAGGAGCAAAGACCGATCGGTAAATCGAGAGCTTCGCCTTTCGGCTCAGCTCTCTCTTCACCACAACGGACTGGTACAGAGTCCGCATTACTGCGGACGCCGCGCTGATTTGCTTGTCGATCTCCCGCTCCATTCTTCCCTCACTCGTGAACAAGACCCCGAGGTACTTGAACTTCTCCATTTGGGGCAGGATCTTCTCCCCGACGCGGAGAAGGCACTCCACCTTTTTCTGGCTGAGAACCATGGCCTCAGATTTGGAGACGCATATGGGATTCTCATCCCAGCCGCTTCACACTCGGTTGCCTAGAAATTCTGTCCATAAAAGTTATGAACAGAATTGGTGACAAAGGGCAGCCCTGCCGGAGTCCAACCTTCTCCGGAAACGAGTTCGACTTACTACTGGCAGTGCGGACCAAGCTCTAACACCGGTCATACAGGGAGCGGACGGCCTGTATCGGGGGTCCGACACCCCATACTCCCGGAGAACACCCCACAGGACTCCCCGTGGCACACGGTCGAATGCCTTCTCCAAATCCACAAAACACATGTGGACTGGTTGGGGAAACTCCCAAGCACCCTCAAGGACCCTACTGAGGGTATAGAGCTGGTCCACAGTTCCACGTCCAGGAAGAAAACCGCACTCTTCCTCCCGAATCTGAGGTTCAACTATCGGACGAATCCTTCTTCAGCCTGACGGCATCCCTCACCACCGGTGTCCACCAGCGGGTTCGGGTATTGCCGCCACGACAGGCACCGACCACCTTGCGGCGACAGCACCGGTCGGCCGCCTCAACAATGGAGGCACGGAACATGGTCCACTCGGACTCAATGTCCCCCACCTCCTCCGGGACATGGTTGAAGCTCTCCCGGAGGCATAACTAAATATAAAGAAACTATAACTAAAACTATATAATAGTGTCAAAATATTCATGACAAAAAGAAAACAAGAATAGAACATACAAATAATATTTGCCAGTCATTCAGGAAACATTTTCAAGTGCTTAGAAGACTGCAATTGTATCTCCTATTTTTAAATCAGACAACCCACATCAGCATTCACTTTCAACTTCTTCCCATTAGCACTTAGCTGGTTTCAATCTGACTGGTAGATGTCAACACATCATTGTTACCAATCAACTTTCTCCAGGGTCAATCCTCGGTTCACTTGTGTTTTTTTTTAAATGTCAATGACCTGCCATCTGTCTGTCCTGATGTGGAAACCCAGTTTTATGAAGATGACACTGATTTACATGCATGCCAGGAAAAAGCAGTTGGCAGCTCACTTCAGCATTAGAGGAGATATTTATATTGCTAAACTGCTCCTGCCTTCACTTTAATTTTAAAAAAAGAGAAAAAGGTAGAAATGGTCGTTACTAAAAGGCCATGTAACATTGTGCCAAATACAACAGTCCCAGGTCATAATATTGATATTGTGTCTGAGGTCAAATATCGGGGAATCATTATTGACTCAAATCTAACATTTAAAACACACATACAAAAAGTAAGTCAAAGAGTTAGGGTTAGCAAATTTTAAACATACAAAATGACTTTTACTACCGCCAAATTATATTTGAATGCCATATCGCATCTAATTACTGCCTCACAAGCTGGGGACAAACAAATAGAGAATAGAATAGAATAGAATAGAATAGAATAGAATAGAAAAAATATATTAATCCTGGAGCCTTATTATACCAATTTTTTGAATCATTCATTGAGTTTTTCACATTTTCCATATTTCTATTTTTCCACTGGCCTTCCTTCCTGCAAGCTGTAAGCCTTGGAAAACCCAACACAATTTTTTGGATGATTGCTGGTTTCTTCCATGGACATCACTGCATGAGAAAATTTGGCAAACTGCTCTGCTGCTGGACTGGCAACACAAAACACATGTGGACTGACAGGCCTCTCCAACAGTTGTCTCAGGGTTAGGGTTGCTTAACCTGGGCCTGTGGCCAGTTTCTTCAAATCTTTTTTATATCCTCTTCACTTGACATTTGTATACATTAAATATGTCTGCTACCTCAGCAGCAGACATGGTCTTTAGGCTCTTGATGATCTGCTATTTGGTCAGGAGTTGCCTCTTTGGCATGTTGCCAGACGTCAGGTTGCACTTCACATAAAGGTCGTGAGCCCGTTTCAGAAAGCAGGTTCATCGAGACCTCTGGGTTAATTTGTTGTGATTTAAGGGAAATTCACGGTTTTTGGATTCAGAAAGCAGGTTCACCGAAACTCTGAGTCCGTTACCAGGATAACATACGCTTTCAAATGAATATGATTGCGAGCAGATCAATTTAAAAAACCTCGACTTTCTGCTGCTGTTGAACCCTCAAACTGCCAGGAGAAGAAGAGCCACCACCGATTAGATGTTTGATTAAGCCCCAATGGGAACTTCTTTGTTACAGATTTAGTTGTACCCTAGATAGTTTATTAAACAACATTCTCAGCCCTCACGTCGCTTATGTTGCGAAATGGCTCTTGGTTTAGTGCAAATTCTTTGTGTTATAATTCATTTTTTATCCTCTTAATCATTTTTTGTCAACAGGTTTTTTTAAATATAATATCGGTGAGCATGTGTCCAAGGTAACGTCGGGCTGTCATAAACGTTACTCTTGCACTCAAACGATTTTGAAACACGTTTGTAGTCTTAAATAGTCACAGACAGCCCAGACATCTCATGGAAGTGTTCCACAGAATTGCAGGTATCAGTTTAAGCAATAAATAGATTGATAACTGAAAGCAACAGCAGCCAATTACATAGAACTCCTTCTGCTATAAGAAAAATCAATGTGTCAAGTTGTGTCTGTGATTAATGGATGGCATTTAGTGAATCAACACTGGGTGGCGCTGGAGCACCTCACCCTTTTTTCTGTTGGCTATAATGGAGATAATCAGAAAACATAAATTTGGAGACATGGGTGTATAACAGGTATTTAAGGCTTTCATATAGACAGTACTAAATACTGACTGATGGGAAGGCTAAAGATTTGGCTTTTTCTTTGTTTCGGGGATTTCTCTGATAACGATAATTGAATATCGTTATCACGGGTTAAATGAAGTGACTGAATTCTGTTTAATGAGGACAGGCTAAAAAACACAATAGCTTGTATTTAAATCATATCTGACATGTTTGAACTGTATTTTTGTATTTCATCTTAACTTTCTGCCAAGTCTGTTTTGTGCCTGTTGGGTTGCTCAAACACACATTTATAATAGAAATGTTAAATGAGTGGAACCACAAGAACAAACATTTTTTTAATCTCTCCAGTAATTAATCACGCATCGACTCAGTCAGCAATTTTCAGCCACACGATCTATCTTTTGCCGCTGCTGCTGTATTTTTTTTTTTTCTTGAAAATATATGCATTTTCGGTGTACGCGGTCATGAAATCTTCCATCTACAATTGGGAAAAGTGTAACGATCAAAGTTTTTTTTGCACTTGTTGCCATAGTGAATCACGTTTTCTGCGTTCCATTGATAAGGCTTTTTATATCCTCGTGCACGAGCGTCACTCGGGGTAACTGTAGTTCACAGTTCATTAAAGCAATTGATACTACGTGTTCTGAAACCGAAAACTCTCAGTTGCACATTTCAGGGTAGCTGAAGCTCAGAAAGATTAGGACATTAATTAATTAAAAAAAAACACTTCCTGTTACCAGCTGTCAAATTACGCCAACAGTAATTTGCCCATGTGTTAATTTATATTTTAAATTAATAAACAATGATCTGTATGTAATACATTTAAAGCTAGAGATTCGCCAATATGACAACAAAACGGTTGTTAAATCAACAGTGTACAAAATAAAGTAATTTGATGATAAAATGTTTAACAAATTTGAAATAAAATTTAAATGCTGAACTTGAAAATAGACTGTATTTTTAAAGATTTAATTTCCAAAAACAACAAGTTACAGGGTCATAATTAAAAACAAGTTAAGCAATGAAAAGAGTTTTTTTTTTTTCAAGTACTTAAGTATCTGTGTCTTACTGGAAATCTATTTCAAGTTCCCCTGTAAAATAGGTTAAATCAATAAACTGAAGCCTGTTTTAATCTAAAACACATTGAATCCAATACATTTTGTGTCAGTGCTAGAACTGCATTTAAGGAGCACTGTGGAGATTTATTGACCTTCAAGGCAGAAATTTGATCCTCAACATTTGGGCAGAATGTCCATTATTTCAACAGTGGGTCAGAGAGACACTCTGGGCACTGATCTACTTCTGAACAACCATGGTCTTTCAACTGCAATTGCAGTAGCGCTGATCAAAGATCGCTGATCAATCATCTTCATTAATCATCAATCACCTTGATCATCCACTATATTGCATTTACACACTCTCTCACTGCCCTACTCACAAGAGGACTACAAATAAATAATTTGACCTTCTTCTTTGAGAAAACTTATAGTTGACAATTCTGTGGCTACAGTCGCTACTCTACTCGGATTATTAAAATATTTAGAACAGGGTCATTTAATATTTTATCTACTGTATTTGCTGTGCTGCAAAGCTGAGGCTGCCGGGCTACAGAAGCATAATCACCTGACAAGCTTCTGTCACCTTGCTGATTCATGGCTGCATGCCATCCTTTAATTTCATTTCACTTCATTTTCTCTTTTGTAGGATAGTGATCATTAACACATTTTCTTGTGTAGTTTTGGTGCTTCTTTCCGCCCTCTTCTGCCTCTGTGTATCCATCCACAGGTATCTCCAACCCCATAGTTGTGCATGAAACTGCTGACCCCTGCCCCCACTGACCTGCTCAGCTCTAGCTTGATTCCTCTGTACCTCTATAATTAATGTATTTGAATGTATGATGTATGTCTGTTTTCTCCTCTATCTATCCTTCCCCCTTCTGCTCCCTCTTTACCCAGCTGACCATTAGCAGAATGCCAAACCCGCCCCCTGCCCTTCCTTTTTTTGCCACTGGTGCTTCTTAGGGGTCAGCCTGGGAGACAATTGTGATTGTAACAGACACCATATAAATAAAGATGAATAGAATTGAATGACACAATAAGTCACTGTTAGCAACATTTTTATGAGCTAAACTGAGCATAACGATTATGATTGCAGATTGTAATGTGACTCTCTAAAGATATCCCAGTCATGTAGAATGTATCCAAAATTTTATTATCAGAATGTACCATATGATTGTAGTGAATTTAATCAGAGAATGAGATGGTCCCTACCATCTACTTATTGTATTCAACAAACACACAGCTTCTGTCTTAGCATATTGTAATTCAAACAATTAAAGGATATAAAATGACTGTAAATCGAGTATATAGTAATAGTGTCATTTCTTTTCATAGTTAGTGTTACAATTAACACACGTTGACGTCGATAGGTATTTGTGTGCACAGTCATCGCGGTATTTGCTGCTACTAGGCCAAATTTTACATCATTGTTTCAACAGGGCAGAAAACCATCCGTCTTCATTCCACATAAGCCCATATATATTTATTGGCCAATTCAATGACATTCAGCTTTATTTATATGGTTAATAGTACGATCATAATTGCATAAAACTAATGACATAAAACAGACACTGACTGAGATATCTTGTTTCCTAGTAAATGAAATTCCAGTTGCGAAAGACAGCGAACATTCCCACGAAGAGCATCTGCCTCAGAGAGCATCATTCAAGACACCAAACCAGTGTCCTGCAAGACCGAGGCGTCAGCGCACACGTACCAGAGCCCGGTGACAGCAAAGAGCAGCCAGGGTTTCATGGTTTAGTCCTGGAGGGGTCTGACTAAAAGTTGCTTCTTTCCATCCGTCACTTGAACGTGGTTGGATCCGGAGCCAAAGCACGAGCCGAATGCAGCGGATGTTCAATGCAGCGATGTCAGTGCGTGCCCGCGCGTGCGCATCTGCGTCTGCAGTGGCGCTGACAGGCTGCGCTGGCTGGCTGGTTTTCTCAACAGGTTTATTGAGAGGTTTACGGAGAACCAAATCGGGTTCTTTCTTTCTTTCTTGCTGTTTCATAAAACGTACAGCTGTTTCAATACCATCATGAAATGTGAGCAGCCAAACATCTGATTCTAACCAACAAATCTCTCACCTCCATCCATTGTAGTGTCCTAGGCGAGATTATCGTTGAAAATGAGTAAACAGATCTGTCACACCTTAACTGTGAAATGATTAGGAACACACACACACACACACACACCTACACACGCATACACACACAAAACTAAAATAGCATTAAATCAAATGATTAACCCAACGGAAGCTGAGAGCGGACACACACTTACTGATAAAAGATCACAGCAATGATCTTTTGCAAATCAGACCTCCAAATTTTCAGGATAATCAAGCACTAGCTTTGCTTTCTGCTACCAGTAGGTGGCGATATGAGTGTTAGTGAATATTACTGTATGTGTAACAGAGACAAAAACGCACCAGAACTGTTTGTTTGATTACTTGGTTGTGATTTTCTTTTCTGAAGGTATTATACTGGGCTTCCCTTTTTCCTTTTTTTTTTTTCTTTTTTTTGTCTCGCACCCCCTCCATTCTGGCCCACCCAGGAGTGGGTGGAGAGGGTGGTCCGGGTTATCCAGGATAGCTAACAGTTTCTTCAGCATCCTCCTCTCCACCACCGCTTCCAGAGTGTCTGGTTTGCAGCCAATCACGGAGCCAGCCTTTCTGATCAGTTTGTTCAGTCTGTTGGTGTTTCTGGCTCCAATGCTGTCTCCCCAGCAGACCAGAGTGTAGAACAGTGCACTGGCGACAACAGACTGGTAGAAGATGTCCAACATCTTACTGCACACGCTGAAGGATCTCAGCTTCCTCAGGAAGTAGAGTCTGCTCATCCCCTTCTTGTACACAGCCTCGGTGTTGGTCTTCCAGTTGAATTTGCTGTCTATGTGCACGCCCAGGTACTTGTAGTCCTCCACCACCTCGATGTCCTCTCCCAGGATGCTCAGGGGCTGTGTGGCCGTCCTCTTCTTCCTGAAGTCAATCACCATCTCCCTGGTCTTGGCCACGTTCCGCAGCAGGTGGTTCCTCCCAGACCACTCCACAAAGTCACTCACCAGTGTTCTGTACTCCTCCTCCCGTCCACCACTGATACACCCAACCACTGCAGAGTCATCAGAGAACTTCTGCAAATGGGCCGACTCAGAGTTGTACTGAAAGTCTGAGGTGTACAGGGTGAACAGGAATGGAGACAGCACAGTCCCCTGCGGTGCTCCCACGTCACTCACCACCACATCAGACAGAGCAGCGCCAAGACGGACAAACTGCGGCCTGTCTGTCAGGTAGTCAGTAACCCAGGAGAGCGTGGGTGAGTCAACCATCATCGTCTGCAGCTTCTCTCTCAGTAAAAGTGGCTGGATGGTGTTGAATGCACTGGAGAAATCAAAGAAGGTGATTCTCACTGTGCAGCCAGCACCATCCAGATGTGAGTGAGCCCTCTGCAGCAGGTAGATGACAGCATCCTCAACCCCCAAACGGGGCTGGTAAGCAAACTGCAGAGGGTCCAGAGAAGATCTTACCTGCAGACGAAGGTGGGCCAAGACGAGCCTCTCCAGAACCTTCATCACATGAGATGTGAGGGCTATTGGTCGGTAGTCTTTGGGGTCGCAGGGACCAGACTTCTTGGGCACAGGAACCAGACAGGAGGTATTCCACATTGTGGGAACCTTCTCCTGGGTCAAGCTCAGGTTGAAGATGAGGCACAGGATAGTAGACAGCTGGCTGGCACAGGTCTTCAGTACCTTAGGGCTGATGCCGTCAGGGCATGCAGCTTTGGCTTGGTGGAGTCTCTCCAGCTGTCTCTTCACCTGGCCAGTAGTCACAGTTAGCAGGGTGGGTGGGTCCAGGGAGCTCACGGTGGAGTGGGGGGAGGGTAGAGGAGGAGGGTGGCTGGGTGTTTGGAGGCCAGAGTGTGTGGGGGAGGGGGACACAGTGGAGGGCTGTGAACTAAATCTGTTGAAGAAACAGTTCAGCTCATTTGCCCTGTCCGAACCGCTAACTGGCCGCCTGTCTTTGACATTGAAGCCAGTTATTTCCCTCATCCCAGTCCACACGTCTCTGGACGTGTTCTGCTGGAGCTTGGCCTCCAGCTTCCTCCTATAGGAGTCCTTAGCCCTCCTCAGCTCTGCCTTCAGGTCGTGCTGTATCCTTCTCATCTCCTCCTTGTCGCCCGACCTGAAAGCCTTCTTCTTCTGGTTGAGAAGGGCTTTCAGGTCACTGGTGATCCAGGGCTTGTTGTTAGGGAAGCAGCGTACAGTCGTGGCTGGCAGGGTGGTGTGTTCACAGAATTTGATGTATTCTGTGATGCAGTCAGTCATGCTGTTGATGTCCTCCCCATGTGGATCACAGAGCACGTCCCAGTCAGTAGACTCAAAGCAGTCCTGCAGTGCCTCCTGGGCCTCCTGATTCCACCTCCTAACTGTCCTTGTGGATGCAGGCTGCCGCTGGACAAGAGGAACGTACTTTGGTGTCAAAACAACCATGTTGTGGTCTGATCTTCCCAGTGGGGGAAGGGTGTCGGCACTGTATGCGTCCTTTGCATTAGCATACAGGAGGTCTATTGTTCTATTGTCTCTCGTGGGGCAGTTTACAAACTGGTAGAATGTTGGCAGAGTTTTGTCCAGTGTGACATGGTTAAAGTCACCAGTGATGGTTATGAGAGCGTTGGGGTGCAGGGTTTGCAGTTTTGACACGGTGGAGTGAATGGTTTCACACGCTGCCTCGGCATCAGCTGATGGGGATGTAAACAGCGACGCCTCCCGGACGCCTCCCTAGTGAGGTGTTCAGGGCACGTCCCTCCGGTAGGAGGTCCCCGGGAAGACCCAGGACACGCTGGAGGGACTATGTCACTCGGCTGGCCTGGGAATGCCTTGGGATCCCCCAAGGCCCCGGAAGAGCTGGATGAAGTGGCTGGGGAGAGGGAAGTCTGGGCTTCCCTACTTAGGCTGCTGCTCCCGCGACCCGACCCCGGATAAGCGGAAGAAAATGGATGGATGGATGGATGGGAAATGTAAGCCTTGTAGGAGTTTTTGTGACATGAGAACAACAGTGTGCCATTGTGTATTTTTTATTTGTCAGGTATGTAATGTATTTCTCATGCCGGACACCGTTTCCTGATGTTTTTTTTTCCTAATGTCCGCGCCTCTCTTTCATTCATCTATCATAAGAGGAGTTTTTGTGACAATAGGACAACAGTGTGCTATTATGTTTTCTTTATTAAAATAAAGTAACATTGAGGAACCAGCTGGAGTCGCTGTGTAACTACCCAATAAAATGCAGAGGAACACACCGGCAGTACATATGAGGGCTCAAGGAGGTGAAGCAGCTCTCTGAATCCCTCATCTTTTACAGTACAATGCTAAGCGGTTGGCAGTCTTTAATGATCATATTGACTACAGCCTAATCAACCGCTCGCTTTCTAGAAGCGTGGATTACAAAAGAGAAATGTATGTTTATTAATATGGAATACCTTCAATAATATGCACTAATTAACAATAAAGTAAAAGTAGAAAAGTTCTAGTGAGAATTCAACTTACCTGAGTAAATTACTTATTTAAGGAGTATTTACGGAGTCTTCATCTTCATGCTGCACTCTGTAATGTCTTAGCATTGATGAAGTGCTTCTGTTTGTGTAAGACAGCTCTGTGGAGCAGAGATGATATTTTACTTGCAAAGAATATTAAAAGTTAGAAAAGGTTGGTTAGGTAGTTAGTGGGATTGTTCTAATTCATTGTGCATCTCATCAGTCACTGTTCTATCATGGCCACTGTTGCTAGCTTTGTCCAGTGTCCTCCAGAGGAACCTTTGAATAGTTGTACTAAAGAGCAACTTTTGAAGCTTGTTGATTATTATGAGGTTGATATTATAAATGGTTAAAGAAAGAAATCAAAGGATAGTTAAAAGCAACTTTAGTTGAAAATGATGTTTTGCCAGCTGCAGTTCAGGATGTTGGTGAGTCTGTGGTACCACATTCTGTTGCATTAATTTTCAAACAGCAAAAAGAGCTGCTGCTCTTGCAGATGGAAAAGAAAAAATTAAGTATAGAAAAAGAAAGAATCAGCCACTCTTAGTGTCATTATCACTGCTCTGCCTGCACCACACCCACCAATCAGCCGCACCTGCAGCTCGTCAACTAATCTGCATCTGCATGTAAGGTCTGGACTTTGACTCGCTCTCGGCTAGATTGTGCTCTGCATCATGTGAGACTATCCAGCGTTATTTCCCTGCCTGTCTGCCCGTAATCAAACCTGACTGTTCTTGACCTGTGTTCAAAGCCTGATTCCTCGGATTACCTGCCTGCCTTTGACAAACTCTTCCCACCTGTCCAGTAAAAGGACTCAGCTGTAGGCCAGGAGATTTGCAAGTGGAACTTTACAGTTTGTTCAGGTCTTTCTTTAGGTAGCTTCTCTTCTTAGGTGTTTGGTTAACAGTAAAGTCAAAGTAAAAAAAAGTCAAAGTCAACTTTATTTGTCAGATATGCTATACATGCACAACATCCAGCATAACTGAAATTACAGTCCTCTCAGACCTACGCTGGAGCAATGAATAAATAAATAAAACTACTATAACTAAACTAAACTGCTTAGACTAAACTAAACTAAATGAAAAAAAAACCTACAATTGACTGTATATATATATATATATATATATATACACATCATTGACTACCCCCTCTCAGCAGGTGAGAGGGCGGGATGGAGAATAGAGTTGGGTGGTCTATTGAGCATATTCTCATTTTCACGAGTCAGAGGCAGTCAAGCAACTGGCCTTCATTTTCTTCTCACTTAAGGCTGGAAGAACTAATGCCATAGATGAAGACCTCTTTGTGTTTTTGAGCTTCTCAGCTCAGTTAAGCTGATATATTTTGATGGCAGTGGTCCCGGCATCAAGAACAGACAATCAGAGCGTGTATTGGCAGTAGTATCAGAGTATGCCATCATGAGAGAAAGACGATGAGAGGTGAGAGAGTCTTGCAGTTGGCTTGGCATCATGGATGAATGTCAAATTGTGTCAGTTGGGTCATTGGTACGGAGTTCTTCATCTGTGAAAATTAATGTGCTGCTGCCGAAAGTCTGCAAAATCCACGTACAGTACCAATATGCAGCAGAACTGTATGGTAAAACTCAGCTTTATTAATGATTTAATGAGTTGTTTGATATTTTCTTTCTCACGGAGACTTGGTTGCGGGATGTAGATTATCTTAGTTTAAATGAAGCAACTCCATCAAGTCATATTAACTATCACGTTCTTAAAATCGCAGGCAGAGGAGGTGAAGTGGCAGCAATCTACCACTCCAGCCTTCAAGTCAATCCCAAACCTAAAGCTGCTTGTAGTTCTTTTGATAGTCTCACTCTCAGCCTTTCTCACCAGAACTGGAAGTCAGAAAAGCCAGTTTTATTAGGTGTATTGGCCACCTGTGGCTGCTTACACACAGTTAATAGCTGAGTTTACAGATTTTTTTGATTATCTTTTACTACAACAGTTGTCTCTTTGAAGATACCAGAGACAGATTTGTACCTGAAATTGCAGTGCTGCTCCCTCTTGCATCTTCTACCGGTGCAACAGAACATGCTGATCTGTTACTCCTGCAGAAATTGAAGACTGGCTCCGTGGTAAAATACACATGTCCGAACCCTTAAGCAGGCATCAAATGGAGAGGAAGTGGTATTCAGCCAGATCAGCTGATTCCCAAAGCGCTTGGAAAGACAGTTTATTAACATATAAGAAGGCCCTCCATAAAGGCAGAACAGCTTACTACACTTCATTAATAGATGTAAACAAGAACAACCTGGATTTTTTCTTTAACACCATAGCCAGGTTGACAAAGAGTCACAGCTCGGTTGAGCCTTCTATTCCTGCAGCTCTTGGCAGTGAAGACTTTATAAGTTTCTTCACCAATAAAATTACTAACATTAGAGAAAAGATCGTTCAAGGTCGCTCCATGACAACTGATGAGCTGCCCTTGTTAGCAACCCCGTCTAGTCCTGAACCACCTCTGGACAGCTTCCTGCCTGTAGATCTCCCTGAGCTGACCTCCAACATTAATGGATCTAAACCAACCACATGTCTCCTGGACCACATCCCAATTAAACTTTTTAAGGATGTCTTTCCTCTGATTGGGGCATCAGTATAAGATCAAATCAATTTCTTTGACAACAGGTTATGTACCTCAGGCGTTTAAAACTTCTGTTATCAGACCTTTACTTAAAAAACCTTCACTTGACCCAGGCGTCAGCAAATTATAGGCCGATATCCAACCTCCCATTCATCTCTAAGATACTCCAGACGCTGGTTGTGAGCCAGCTAACTGATCACCTAAACAGGAATAGTCTATTTGAAGTGTTTCAGTCTGGTTTCAGAGCTCATAGCACAGAAACAGCACTGCTTAAAGTCACTAATGACCTCCTCATGGAATCAGACCATGGACTTATTTCCGTACTGGTTTTACTGGACCTCAGTGCTGCCTTCGATACTGTAGATCTTTTATTACAAAGGCTTCAACATGAGATTACAGGGACAACTCTAGACTGGCTTAAATCTTATCTCTCAGATCGATTTCATTTTGTCCATCTTAATGATGCTTCCTCTGAGTGTACAAAGGTTCATCATGGTGTTCCACGGGTTCAGTGCTTGGGCCAATCCTGTTCACTCTTTACATGCTCCCTCTAGGAAATATTATTCAGAGACACGGCATAAATTTTCATTTACTGATGAACTCTGACCACCTCTGGCCTTGCTGCGGTGGTCAGTGGCCTTGCTGCCGGGATCATGGGGTTAGCTGCAGGGACCGGAGACTGGACTGCCGGGGACGGAGCCGGCGAGGGAACAGGGGACGGAGCCGGCGAGGGAAC
>JABWDL010000303.1:0-25105 GCA_015343265.1 Pao palembangensis | reverse complement strand
TGTGTGTGTGTGTGTGTGTGTGTGTGTGTGTGTGTGTGTGTGTGTGTGTGTGTGTGTGGCGGGGGGGGGGGGCAAAGTTTTCCTAGGAAGCAACACCAAAACCATGACGCCATCTGGGAAGAAAATGTGCTTGGTAGAAATGCCAGAATAAATGCCACTTGTGAGGAGTTGATATTTGCAGCGGGGCAAATGTGACCACGTGGGTGGGGGGCTCTACACCAAGCCTATATTTATCCATACTCAGGCTGGCTGATGTGCTGCATCCGCTCAGTTATGGATTATTGTCAGAGCTCAGTGATAAATGTAAACGACAACAGAGAAGCGCTGGGAGGGGCTCAGAACTGGAAATGGTGGGGGAGGGGTGGGGGGTGGTGGAAGTGTAACAGCAGTGGGTGCTGCTGATTGGACGGTGCTGTGGGGAAGGGTCGATGAGCTGACCGAGTATGTTATGTGTGTGTGTGTGTGTGTGTGTGTGTGTGTGTATGTGTGTATGTGTGTGTGTGTGTATGTGGGGGCAATGACTCATTTAACTGACTGTGCCCCCCACCCCAACTTCACTCGTCCTGTCGTCCAGATGTGGTCCCTGATCCACCCATCATCATCCCATTCATGGATGATGGGTGGATGGATTATGGGCGGATGGGTGGATGGATGATGGGTGGATGGATGATGGATAGGTGGGTGGATGGATGGATGATGGTTGAATAGATGATGAGTGGATGGGTGGATGGATGATGGGTGGATGGATGATGGGCGGATGGGTGGATGATAGATGGATGGATGATGGTTGAATGGATGATGGGTGGATGGATGGATGATAGGTGGATGGATGATAGGTGGATGATGGATGATGGGTGGATGCAGATACAGTTAATCAGTGTTGTCTGTTTAATCCTATTTGTTTCCAGTTCTTGACATGTTTTTTTACGGGCTTTTGCTTTAAAGTTAAATTCTTCGCTGGTGTGTGGCTGAAGGCCCGTGTGTGTCGTTTGTATAGGAATGGTCCCAAGTGTGTGGGAATGTGAGGAGGAGGAGGAGGAGGAGGAGGAAAGCTTGTGATGGGAGCTTCCTCCCAGCCTGTGAAGGCAATGATCGATGGTCCCAAACCCACAACATTAACCCTAACCCTAGAGTTGTGGACTGTCTCCACTACCCAGGCTCCCTGCTTCCTACCCCCTAGCCCCTACCCCCCACATAGGTAGTTGCCTTGAGTGCTCTCATGCGCCACATCCACATTGGCGCCGGTTGAGTAATTTTATTTTTTTGACTGACTAATAACCAGGAAACCCCCAGTGGTCGTTGCTTGTTACAGTTCTTCCCTGAAAACTCAACTTCATACTTAATGAATAACTAGCTGTTAGGGTAGGGTTAGGGTCAGAGACGACGTGTTGACACAGCTCCAGTTGTCTTCGTGATCACTGTTTCTGGTTTTCTTTGAACATTTAACCTCAAGTCTTCCTCCCATCTGATCTTAGACATGAGTAGAAATGTGCACAAATTAAAGATGACAAGACCAAAACTTGATCAGAAATTGATTTCTAAATTAACAAGATGGCTCTAAATCTCAGACCCAAAGTCTGATAAAGTCAAAAATATGTGAACATGTTTAGTCACATAGTCTAAACACACAGGTGTGCACGCCGGCATGCACGCTTGGCTGTGCATGTGCGCTTCATGCATATGTAAGTATCCATCACGCTCTTGCACACACAAACACACCTGTCCTCTGGAGTCTCGTGCCGTAATGCTGCTCTGCTGTTTTCAGGCTGGACTTGATTCCAGAGGAGCTGCAGCGTTTCCTGGCCGGCGTGATGATCCCAGCAGTGATGTCACTCACAGGTAAATGAGGGCAAAGGTGAAGGAGCACACGCTAGATCCTCCACATGGATCCTCTGGACACACAGCTTGACCTTCAGAGTGAGACACGAGAGTCCCGTTCTTTCGTTTGTCCTGTTGACGTGTGCCAGGAGAGAAAATGAGGTGAGGTCAGAGACTGAACTGTGCTGCTCTACTCACTAACCTAACCCTAATCCTAATTCTAATCCTAACCCTAACCCCTAACCCTAACATCAAACACAATTTTAACAAGGAAATTTCACAGACCTCTTTATTATCAGGGTATCGAATAATCACAGCCTACAAAAGGAATAAAAATCTACAGGATTATTTGGTAACAGCACGAATCAAATCTTTGATTAAACCAGGTTTCAAAACTCGGCCGGACTTTTTTCTAAAATATAAATGGATTACAAATCACCAAACGAAAGATATGTTTAGATTAAAAACACAAAACAAGACAGACACACATAATTGTGTTTATTTAATCCAATGTGCGGTGTGCAATATCAGATATGTGGGCGAAACTGGAAACAAGATTAGAATTACATTCCATCAACAAAGTACAATATTGTAAAACAAAAGAACACACATATTCCAGTTAATAAACACTTTATTGCACATGGCTGGAAAGCCGTCAGAGTGGTCATTCTAGAAAGTAATCCTCACTGGTCTCCATCACAGCGTAGACGAGCAGAAAAAAAGTGGATTTGCCAATTGAATACAATCCTCCCATATGGATTAAATAAAAAACCTAATTGAAGGTCTTTTTTGAAAAAAAGAAAAGGGAGGGGGGAAAAAAGTTCCACCAAATTAAGACATACAGAACAAATAATAACTTTTAATACCCCAGCCCTAAACTTTATCCCAACCTTAAGGACGATACATCCTAAGGTCATTTTAACTTTAATTTTAATTTTAATTTTAAATTTATTTTTAATTCCAAGATCGTAGAAAAATTCCTAGAAAAGAAATTATAATTCTAGGAGAAGGAAAGGAATCCCAAAAATGATAATAACAATAAAATAATTTCTCATAGCGGCCAGAAAAAGGCGAAACGGAGACATACAAAGGATGGACTGTGCACCTTACACCTCCCGGACCCGTTTGAAAATATAACGGAAACGGGAATTTCAAAAAAACCTAACCCTAACCCCTAACTGCTAACCCTAACCCCTAACCCTGCTCTGCTCACTAACCCCAACCCCAACCCTTTCAGCCTGGCAGGCAAACATTTATCCATCAACAGTCCAGTTGGATAATCCAGATGATGACAAAAATCCACTGTTGGTTCAGCAGAGCTAAACCTGAAGATGCTGCCTTCAGGCGAGGCAGCATACACCCTGGGACACGCCGCCAGCTCATCCCAGGGCTAAAACTACACTTGAATTTGAAAATAAAATGGACTTCAAAATCAAAATACTGTCATGTACAACTACAGGAAGTAGACGTCTGAGCTCATCATGAGATGCCGACCCAACACTCCAAATCTCATCTGAATCAGCTGATGATCCACGCTGACTCTGGATAGAAGCCTTTTATGGTGCTGCTTTTAACCTCATTGTCATGAACTTGTCTGCTTTTACTAGCTGTGGATCATCTGCCAGGCTGGAGAAGCTGTGGGGACATGCAGGCTGGGAGCTGGGAGCCGGGAGCCGGGAGTGCATCCTCCTCTTCTCTATTCAGATCCGTCTCTGCTCTTTCTCCCATGTTGCCGCCGGCACCGCTGTCACTTCCTATCAAGCGTTGCTCTAATGGTAAAAGTGATGCCGTGTGTTGCAGCTACAGGAAGTACCTTTTTGTTTGCTTGCTTTTTCTGCCCCCAACGTTTGTTGCACAATACTGAACAACTGCAGGAGGTATCTTTGAGTGTGTATGTGCTGTTGGTTCTCTTCTGTGTCCTTTTCTACAAACTGCATCACATGGTTTGGAAAAGTGCCTGGTGTGTGTGTGTGTGTGTGTGTGTGAGAGAGAGAGATGCATGTAATCCACATTACAAGATACCACATCAGCTTGATGTTTTGCCTTTTCCCACATTGATCCCTTCATGTAAAGGCCTCATGGGAACAGCACAGCTGCCCGCCATCAATAATGGTCAATTCACAAGGCAAACACACACACACACACACACACACACACTCACACTCACACGGCAGCTACTCAGCCATACGGTCCATCAGACCTACAGACGTACAACTAGAGCTGCACCTGTGTATCAGCCATCTATTGTGCCTCTAAAAACTACGGAGATACGACCCTGCTGTCTCTCACACACACACACACACACACACACACACACACACATGCACATGCACATGCACACATACAGTATATGCACATGGTATGTCCAATATCATGGGCAGCTGAGGCTAAAGCACAGCTCCTGAGATTAAAAATAAAAGCAATCATATCCGTACCACTGTTTTGTTGTAATTACCTGTTATATCATTTCCGAGAACAAATCCTTGATGCTAAAATTATGATTTATAATGATAATAATAGAATAGAATAGAAATACTTTTATTTATCCCAGACATGGGAAATTCACTTGTTACAGCAGCAATCGTCAACAATAACTACAATAATATTTACAGCAAGAGGGCTAGGCTAAAAACCGGTATGGCAAATTACAGCAAATTACAGCAAAGCTAAATGTACAAAGACTAAGTGTGCAAAATGTGCAACATGAACACAGTCTGGAGAGCTGGGAGTCTCAGTCAGACGGAGGTGTTGAGCAGGGTTGTTGATCTGGGCAGCAAAGATTTCCTGTGTCTGTCCTTGTGACAGCGGAGCTGAATCAGTCTGTTTGAGAAGGAGCTCCGCTGCTGTCCAGGAGTGGGTGGAGAGGGTGGTCAGGGTTATGTAGGATAGATAACAGTTTGTTCAGCATCCTCCTCTCCACCACAGCTTCCATGGAGTCCAGTTTTCAGCCAATCACGGAGCCAGCCTTCCTGATCAGTTTGTCAGTCTGTTGGTGTTGCCGGTTCCGATGCTGCCTCCCCAGCAGACCACAGCACAGAACAGTGCACTGGCATGAGAAAGGCTGGACTCTCTTCTGCTCTGGTCGGTGAGCTCATGTGGACTTGCTTATAGCTCCCCACCTCAGCTACTATCTGTAGAAGTTCTCCCCAGTGAATGTGAGGGTCGTCTCCCTTCGCCTTCGGGTTGGAGATAGGTCTCTCACTTACTGGCTAAATGGCAGCGCAAAGTATCCGGCCTTCTTGGATGCCCTGGGAGGATTACTAGAAGGTACTTGCCCATAACAAACCCTATGTTTGAGAATAAGGGAGTCCATCGTGCACGTGGCATCGGGTCACAACAGGCCAGAGGACAATGATCAACTTTGTGGTCATCTGATCTTCTGTCTTGGACTCAGGTGAAAAGAGGGGCTAAGTTGCCAACTGATCACCACCTGGTGGTAAGTTGGAGCCACTGGCATCAGGAGGAAGCTGGAAAGACCTGGCAGACCCAAACATATTGTGAAGATCTGTTGGAAACATCTGGTGGAACCTCTGTCAGGAAGGTCTTCAACCCCCCTGATAAAAAATAACAACGTTTTTCCTGAGAAATTCCAATGGCGGCTCGCGTGGTCGTTCATGATATTGTTTTCAGCTTCCTTTCAGAGCCACACTGCGCTGACAATTTTGGTGGAGGACTGAGACCGTAGTCGCAACCGCAGTGTCAGGGCAGCAACACATCCGCTCGTCCACGGCAGCGCTGCTCCCACCGCTGTCATCATCCTCCAGGCAGCGTTTTTCTGGGCTCCTTTAACACCAGTTTTCATGCCTTGTTACCCTCCACCCCAGACAGCTCAGAAAAGTTTGGTCTCTTTCTCAGGTTTCTCCTCTCAGTGTTTGCCTTCAGTGGGCAGAGCCTCTGAAACATGAATATTTAAGGGTGGAACATATCAATGACAATCGTTTTTTTCTGCTGCATTTATCAAGATGACAGATCGGCCACATATGAAATTCTGAGGAATCAGACTTACGTCTTTTCGGACCATGACTCCTGCGCTCAGGTCTGCGCACGTTTCTACACAAGATTGCGAAATGGGGCCACTGAGTCCGAGTGGACCAGGTTCCCCACTTACACTGTTGGGGCGGCTGTTTGAAGTTGTGGCCGTAAAGTCCCAGTTGTGGCAGCGATCCCTAAACCTGGTGGTGGACACCGGAAGTAAGGGATGCTGTCAAACTGAAGGAAGAGTCCTACTGAGCTTGGATGGCTTGGTGGACTCCTGAGGCAGGTGACGGGTTCCAGCAGGCCAAGCGTAGAGCAGCTCTGGCTATCGCAAAAATGGGTCTGGGAGAAGTTTGGGGAGGCCATGGAGCGGGAGTACCGGTCGGTTTGAAGAAATCCTGGCAAAGCATCAGCTGCCTTAGAAGGATGCAGTGCTCCACCGAAACTGTAACAGTGGAAGTGGAGCATGGAAGTGAGCTTGACTGGGGACATTGTAGGGTTGTAGGAGGAATATTTCGAGAATCTCCTCAGTCCCACTGACATTCCTTCTGTAGAGGAAGCAGAGACTGGGGCCAGTTGAGGGCGCTTGAGCATCTGTATTGGGTGCGCCCTTGGGAGGTGTTCTGGACATGTCCTCCTGGTGGGACATGCCCAGACCCAGGACATGCTGGAGTGACTATGACGCTGGAGTGTCTTGGACAAAACTGTGAGACAGGTGTTTGACCATGTGATGAGTCAGTCTCTGGGCAATTAAATGACGGTGTGTTCCTCGTGAAAATAAGAGACTTGTGTCATGAAAATTGTGCTAAATGCAGAGAATTGTGTGTAGTGTTTTGAAAAAAATGTGTGTAAAGCAGGAATTGTGCTTGAAGTTTAGCAGAACTGGTCCAGGGGCTTGGTTGTCCAGCCATAGGCTAACCCCAGGCCTCCGAGAAAAAACCATAAACTCAACATCACAAGACTTTCTTTCTTTCTTTCTTTCTTTCTTTCTTTCTTTTTCTTCCTCAGGCCACCCTTCTCCTGGTGCCATGAAACATTAAAACCAAGCTCAGACCATCTATATTTCATACATCATTTTGCAAACAACAGATGAATAAATTATATCATGAACATGGGTCGAACCTCTGAATCAGCAAATCACCGAGGCCTTTTCTGCTTTCAAGATTGCTGTGTGTGTGTGTGTGTGTGCGTGCGTGTGTGTGTGTGTGTGATGTCCATGGATTAATGGCGACACCGTCTCTTCTCACCATTCTGACTCTCATAAAGACGCTTATTTAATGTCTCTGAGCATTAATGGAAAATAACACTCAGCTCCAACAAAGGGCAGAAATGTAATTACAGCTCTGAATAGATCTTCTGCTCCTTCTTCTAACCCAGGGACGGACAGATGGAGGGATGGACGGATGGAGGGATGGACAGAGGCAGGTTTGGAGAGAGCTGAAGTAATGAAGGCATTAAAACCTGTGGAAGAAGAGGTGCGTGTTCTTTTGTTGAGGCTTCTTCATATTAGGCCTTTTTTCTCTGTAATGGCTCCAGCCTCTGATTCATCCTTCACCTCCTGCTCATGTCAGCAGCCATCATCCTATATGATGACGTCTGCGCAGACATCCACCCAGTTCTTCTTCTTCTCTCTGGACCTTTGCTCCTCCCATTTCTCTCTTACTTACTGGCAAGATGAAACATGAATGAAATATTTAGCCCTGTTTCCCTGAATAATTGAGCGGTGAGTCACATATGTGAAATACGTGCTGAAAGCATACATTCCATTTGTTCTGTATACAAGTCAGCTGCAGGCCGCGCCCCCAGGGGGAGGGGCTAAGGGTGGAGACCTGGCAGACGTATATACAGAGGGATTTTTTATTTAGATGTGTGAATTATTGTCCCTGCTGCCTTCAGTATCCGTGTCAGATTATTTTCAGTAATGGAGGAAAGAAGAGAACCTTTTGATCTTCCTCACTCGCCTCCACACAAAGGTCACAGGAAGTCACAGCTTTCATGCAGTGATCAGTCTGCTTGAACCCATTTCAGGTTTTCTCTCAGTAAATCTGTTTAGACATGGACGCAAGTAGCCAGGAGCTATCGGAGCCAAGCCCATATGCTAATTACACACATACGACATTAGTAACAACAACGTGTGCTCGGGGAGGTGAAGCACTCTTCCTTCTGGACGTCCGCCCACCCTGACTAACCATGGATCCGCCTCCCCTGGACACTGATGAAGGCACTGAGGTCACTGAGGTCACTGAGGTCATGTTCAGTTTTGACTGAACCTCTCCAAGAGGTGAAGATTTACAGGGTTTTTTTTTGATTGCATAAACACTAAAATCAAAAGTCTTAAAACACACACACACACACACACACACACACTCTTCATGTCTGACCTAACACACCGTCCAACTCAGTTTAAACACAATTGTTGACAACAGAAGCATCTTTTCTCAGGAGCATCAGGCGCATCAGGAACGTGGATGTCTGTCATGAGTGCTACACGTCTGCAGCTGGAAGGTGTGTGTATGTTTGATGTTTACCTCCAGACTGGATTATTGGAACTCTTTTTTATCAGGATGTCCAAAAAAGCCCCTCAGAACTCTGCAGCTCATTCAGAACTCCACAGCTCGTGTCCTGACTCAGACTCAGGGGCGTGGCCACATCTCACCTGGGCTGGCCTCCCTAGACTGGCTTCCAATAAAATTTCGAGTAGAATTGAAGCTCCTCCTCCTGACCTCCAAAGCTGGTCATGGTCTGGCACCATCGTATATCACAGATCTACCTGAACCATATCAGCCCTCCAGGACGCTCCCTTCCTCAGGTTCAGGGTTACTGGTTAGACCACCAGTCTCCACATGGACATCTGGAGCCAGGACCTTCAGTTCTCCAGCTCCTCTGCTGGGGAACCACTGACGAGCACCAGTCTGGGCAGCAGACACCCTCTCTATAGCCAGGACTGTTGGGGCTCTGCTGGGGGAGACCTAGAGACACCCAGCTTTCAGGGTGGGGGGACTCACTCCTCATGCCTGTTCAGCACTAACCCACCCTCTCCATGGAGCTCTCATGCTCCATCTTTTTACAGCACTTCCGGAGTCTGTCACTGGATCTCCTACCTCCACCCTGCTGAGGCCTGGTACTGCTGTTGGATCCAGAACCCTCTCCATGGCCCTGCCTGGACCCAGAACCCTCTCCATGGCCCTGCCTGGATCCAGAACCCTCTCCATGGTCCTGCCTGGATCCTGCAGCTTCTGCTCAACGTTCTCTCTATCCTCCCTGTCTCTCCTCTCCTGCTCTCCCTCCCAGCAGATGTCCATCTACACTGAGTCTGGTTCTGCTCCAGGTTTCTGCCTGTTAAAGGGAACTTTTTCCTCGCCACTGTCACCAACACCAAAGGCTTCCTCAGAGTGGAGCTTTGTCCTGGAGCTGTTTCTCTTTTTGAACATGTCTGGAGAAAACTTTGTTCTGAATTGGCACTTTAAATAAAATTGAATTGATGTAGGTCCGAGCCCCGCCCACCAGCCCCGCCTCCACCAGCCCAGCAGGTATTCAGATGCAAACGGAGGATGTCTACTAGAGCCATGACAGACTGACTACCTCACTAAGTAACTTACCACCTAAGTAACTAACCTCCTAACTGACTAAATAACTGACTAACTTGATGAACTTTTTCCAGCGTGGAAGCTTCTGCTAGAACTCGTTAGATCAGCTCGTGCTTCCAACAGGAAGGATGTTGAACTTTAGTGATTGTGACATTCAGCTCACATTCAACCAGCACCAGCGGTCACCTGACTAACTGTCTCCATGGAGACCAGACATCCCCACTGCCAGCAGCTTTGCCTTCAGGTTTGAGCAGGTTCACGTCTGAAAGAGCCGTTTTGGATGCTAAAGAAAGTTTGACTGTTGAGTGAAAGTGAAAGTGGAGAAACCAGAGCTGGGAGGAGCAGGAGGAGGAGGTGAGCTGGGGGAGAGGAGCAGGAGGAGGAGGAGGAGGAGGAGGAGGTGAGCCAGGGAAGAGGGGGCGGAGCAGGAGGAGGAGGAGGAGGAGGATGAGGAGGAGGAGGTGAGTTGGGGGAGAGGAGGAGGAGGTGAGCTGGGGGAGAGGAGGAGGAGGAGGAGGTGAGCTGAGGGAGAGGAGGAGGAGGAGGAGGTGAGCTGGGGGAGAGGAAGAGGAGGAGGAGGAGCAGGAGGAAGGCTGATGGCAGAGGGAACATCTCAAGCTAACACACATTATGATCATCATGTTGGCAGGATCTGAAAGATTAGACACATCAATAGTTCATGAATCTCCTCTGAGTTGTGCTCAAATCCCTCGTCTATAAATTACTAAATAAGGGCATTTACATCACAGCAGCAGCACAAACTTTTGCTTTTTTCCATTGCTTCGTTTCATCTTTTCCTCCATGAGAGTTGGACTCAGTCCCTTTGACCCTTCAGAACCAAACCCAGACCAGAGGAGCCAAGTGAGGAGATGGTGGAGGGTTCTCCTCCTGGTGAAGAAGAGCACCAGACAGAAGGAGAGGAAGAAGAAAGGATAACGAAGAGGCGCTAAAGACGCAGGCACCTAAAAGACTGACATAATTAATAGATGTGGCCCGCTGATACGCATGAATTATGCAACTTTTATATTCAAGAAAATTACAAACACAACCCACTGGGAGAGAATGGAAAGGAATCATTATCCTCAGACTCGAACCTTTGTAAAACGCACAAAATGTTTAATAATTAATCCACATAAACAAATAACACATGAATAAAGAAGAGTTAAAAAGCCACCCAAGCCACAGGAGTCGGCCCAACTTTTTCTGCAACTTTCCCCGAATGGGGAACACGGACCAGGACGCCTCCCTCATGCTCTTTACTCTGGATTTGCTTCTGAAAGCCACTTCCATGAAAAACAAGACGCCTGCTCAGCTTAACCTTAACCCTAACTCTAGTGCTCAGTTTAACCCTAACCCAGTTTAACCCTAACGCATCTTAACCCTAACTCTAGTGCTCCGTTTAACCCTAACCCAGTTTAACCCTAACCCTAGTGCTCAGTTTAACCCTAACCCAGTTTAACCCTAACCCTAACCCATCTTAACCCTAACCCAGATTAAGCCTAACCCAAACCCTAGTGCTCAGTTTAACCCTAACCCAGTTTAACCCTAACCCATCTTAACCCTAACCCAATTTAACCCTAACCCAATTTAACCCTAACCCAGTTTAACCCTAACCCTAACCCATTTTAACCCTAACCCAGATTAAGCCTAACCCAAACCCTAGTGCTCAGTTTAACCCATCTTAACCCTAACCCAACTTAACCCTAACCCAGTTTAACCCTAACCCTAGTGCTCATCTTAACCGGTTAGGGTCAGGCTTTAACCTGGAGGGTTAGCTGTTTTTTCCTCCCCACACCTGCAACCAGATCCTTCACACGCTAACTCTTTGGCCTCGTGTGATCAGACGCGTTAGCAGAAATCCTCATTTAGCATCAAAAGCCTCATTTCCAGTTCAGCTTCTCACACAGGCCAACTTGAACTGCTGCACCTTCGCTTTCTCTCCACTGTCAGAACATCTCTGACATACACGTGGATTCCACGGGCACGTTTCTGCTGCGTCTGTTTGTGGGTCGGGACGCTGTTTGTGCAGAGAGGGAGGGAGGGCATTAGGCACCGTACAGCCACCACATTGTCCTGCCCCACACACACACACACACACACACTCACATACACACACGCAATTTAATTCAATTAAATTTTATTTAAAGTGCCAATTCATGACAAAGTTATCTCAAGAAACATTCAAAAAGAGAAACAGTTCCAGGACAAAGCTCCACCCTGAGGAAGCCTTTGGTGTTGGTGACAGTGGTGAGGAAAAAGTTCCCTTTAACAGGCAGAAACCTGGAGCAGAACCAGACTCAGTTAGACAGACATCTGCTGGGAGGGAGAGGAGGAGAGGAGAGGGGGAGATAGAGGAGAGGTGTTATGGTACGGTGTGTTGAGGACCCAAACGCAGACACAAGGCAGGCGTTCCAAAAGCAAAAACCAACCCTTTAATGGGTGTACACGGGGAAACCAGAAGATTCCCCGACCGGAGGAAAAATACTGTTCAAACAACACACAAAGTCTGGTGAAGTACAAGCAAACGACAAATTCTCATGACAGTCAGTCAGGCAATGATCCAGCAACAGGGACCAGCTGGCAGCCTCCTCATATCAGCCACTGATGAACTGATCAGCAACAGGTGTGCAGCCCCTGCTGGATCCTGGGAACCCACGCCCTCTGCAGGGAGAAAGCAGGGCAACCCACACATACCTTAAAGGGCCGGCAAGCCGAACCCTAACGAGTGGGAGACAGAGAAAAAAAGGAGAGAGGGAGGAGAGACAGGAAGGAGACAGAGAAAGTTGAGCAGAAGCTGCAGGATCCAGGCAGGGCCATGGAGAGGGTTCTGGATCCAGGCAGGGCCATGGAGAGAGTTCTGGATCCAGCAGCAGTACCAGGCCTCAGAAGGGTGGAGGTAAGAGATCCAGCGACAGGCTCCGGAAGTGCTGTAAAAAGATGGAGCATGAGAGCTCCATGGAGAGGGTGGGTTAGTGCTGAACAGG
Organism: Pao palembangensis; assembly: GCA_015343265.1. Classification (NCBI taxonomy): domain Eukaryota; kingdom Metazoa; phylum Chordata; class Actinopteri; order Tetraodontiformes; family Tetraodontidae; genus Pao; species Pao palembangensis. The sequence goes on along the minus strand of JABWDL010000303.1, from coordinate 12,741 downwards.
CATGAGGAGTGAGTCCCCACAGTCTGAAAGCTGGGTGTCTCTAGATCTCCCCCAGCAGAGCCCCAACAGTCCTGGCTATAGAGAGGGTGTCTGCTGCCCAGACTGGTGCTCGTCAGTGGTTCCCCAGCAGAGGAGCTGGAGAACTGAAGGTCCTGGCTCCAGATGTCCATGTGGAGACTGGTGGTCTAACCAGTAACCCTGAACCTGAGGACGGGAGCGTCCTGGAGGGCTGATATGGTTCAGTTAGATCTATTCTCCTAGTCTGAGTCCAAACACAAGCTGCAGAGTTCTGAGGGACTTTTTTGGGCATCCTGTTAAAAGAGAGTTCCAGTAATCCAGCCTGGAGGTAACAAAGGCAAGGATGAGCTTCTCAGCAGCATCCAAGGACAGGACAGGCCTGAGATTGGCAATGTTACCAAGGTGGAAGTAGCAGCCCTCCAGATTGGTTTTATGTTAAAAGACGAAGTTCTGATCAAAGCTAACACCTAGTTTCTTTACAATGGTGCTAGAGGCAGGAGCTAGTCCATTAGCAAAGCCTAGATCATTAGCTAAAGATTGTCTAATATGTTTTGGACCGACTAAGAAAACTTCAGTTTTGTCTGAGTTGAACAGAAGAAAGTTGTGGTCATCCAGGACTTAATATCTGACACACAGGATTACAGTTGTGTTAGTTGGTTGCACCATCTGGCTTCATTGATACAACTGGGTGTCGTCAGCATAACAGTGAACATTTATTGAGTGTTTTCTGATCACATTGGCTAGTGGGAGCATATAAATTGTGAATAGAATTGGGCCCCCCACACACACACACACACACACACACACACAAACACACACAGAACCTGTGTGTGTGTTCTCAGAACACACACACACAGGTGGTCTTGGCCATGATAACCTTCAGCCTTGTGCATCAGCAGCTGCTGTCCACCTGTGAAGGGACCAGGGACTTTTGCTGGCTGTTTATCTGTCCTCTGACAGCCTGATGAGCAGGCTGTAACCCAACCACTGATTACTGACGCTAACAATAATATAAACCTTGTTGTTTCAACTTCTGCTGCTTTCAGACGGTAATCTGAACAGGAGGTGGAGGAACAACAGGAAGTGGAGGAACAACAGGAAGTGGACAGTGAGGTCCTGGACCGCTAGGAGGACTTCAGGACAGGAGCTCTGGAAAGGTGTGAGGCCACGTGTGGAAGCAGAGGCAGCGTGAAGGTTGCTCACCCTCCGTCTTCAGGCTTCTTCCGTCCCTCAGGCGTCACCTTTGACCTTCAAAGGTTCTTGTTCATCCTGGAGCAGCAGCTTTAGTAGGTGGAGACCACAGGGTAGTTCCTCCACCATCCAGTCAGCACCATGAAGGAGTGACTGTCCAGCCATGTTGGTCCTGCAGACACTGGTCCAAACTCACTCCTGGCATAGTTCCTCCTCATTCCTACATGCAAAGTTTTGTCCTCAGAAATTCAACAAGCAACTGGTGTGTTTGGAATGAGAGCCTGTTTCTGAGAGCCTGTTTCTGAGAACCTGTTTCTCAGAACCTGTTTCTGAGGGCCTGTTTCTGAGAGCCTGTTTCTGAGAGCCTGTTTCTGAGAACCTGTTTCTCAGAACCTGTTTCTGAGGGCCTGTTTCTGAGAGCCTATTTCTGAGGGCCTGTTTCTGAGGGCCTGTTTCTGGATTCATGTCTCCATATCTTCTCCTCTGGTTCCCGTTAGCAGAAGCCAGCCAGGGTTCAGTCGGGTCACCCTGCAGAGCGGGAGTGGCTCCCCCAGCCTTTTGTCTCCGTGGACAGCAGAGGGTGTGTGGCTCCTAATTGCTGTGAGACCTGGGGAGCCAATCAAAATGGCCAATCTCTAAAGACGAGCCAAAACTAATTTGTTAGCAATATAACATCCTGCAGCGCTCTCCTCCTGCTTGGTCTCCTGATGCATGGAAAGGTTCATTTCTGTGGCACCGTGGTCATGACCCCTCGCTCGCTCGCTCACTCTCTCCCTGGGTCTCTCTCGGTTGTGACCTGGCTCTGAATGGTAGAACAACGATGATCACAAGCATCAAGCTTTGATCTTCTCTCTCTGGTTAATAATCCACTTTGATCTTCTTCAGTTTGCAGAAAACACAGGTCTGGAGGTTTGACGGCCAAGTTCTGATTGAGATGATTAAACCACGTAAAACACACACACACATGCATGGCTCCAGCCTGAGCTGGGAATGACATCACAGCTGAGTCGTCAGCGTTCCATTAACAAAGCTGGAAAACAAGATGGCCGCCTCTACCAAAGCTGATCTCAAGCTTGTTGTTAGCCTCTGCTAGCGTAGCCGGCCAGCTAGCGATCTCCAGCCATCTTTGAAGACCAAGTCTGGTTTGTGAGGATCCTTCGACTGTGAGGGGATCTCAGTCGAAACTGGGAATTCTGATTTCTATTCTAACCCTTTCAGGTGCAGATGGAATACAGCATCAGCTGTTCGTAGCACTGCAGTCGTCTGGACAGACACCTCAGATGTTTTCCTGGGATTTGCTGGATCCACTCCTGCAGCTTGGGGGTCACGGCCCCACATGCTCCCATGACCACGGGGACCCACATCCTCCCAACTGTCCCGTCAGACCCGTTTCTCCAGTTTGACGTGGTCTCTCTCCATGATGTTGTGTGTGTGTGTGTGTGTGTTTGTCTGTGTGTGTGTGTGTGTGTCCATACAAGGAAGAGAAAGAAAAAGCGAGACCTCGGGGAGTGTGAGAACTGAGCAGCTGTGCTTATAGAGCTCGAGAACATACACACACACACACACACACACACACACACACACTAGCTTTGGGTTGTGTGTGAGAGAGAGATCACATGTCCATATGTTTTATATGTCCTGTCACACACCCTTCACCCTCCACTTTGTCAGTGTAGATTTCCCTCAGTCAACAAACAGCGACACACACACACACACACCAACACACACAGATAGTCACACCTTTACTTCTATCTTTGTGAGGACATGATATATTCTCTATCACCCTTTTCTTCCCAACTAAACTCCTGAGCTTGACCCTTGACCTCACCCTGCTCTCACCTGAGTCTTCAGATAAACGTGAAGTTGTGAGGACCAGCCTTTCTTTCCTTGTCCCCACTTTGCTAGTGCAATGTGTGTGTGTGTGTGTGTGTATTTGACCATGTGACTGCTGTGGCATTAGCAGGTGGCAAGGCTAGCGCTGCTAGCTCGTTGCTGTTGGTGCTTCTGGCTGCAGACTCTTGCAGCTGACCAACCTTTTTAAAGGTGCATATCTTGATCTGACTATGATCTAGTGACAAAGTAAGAAGAAGCCCGTCTATTTTAATCCAAAGTCACCTTGGGAGTGTAATGTTCCCTTTTTATGTAATTGGATTTCAGAATCTATCAGATTAGGTCTAATTAGCGATGCATGAAGTTGGAAGTGAGGTTAGTGGTAACGTTAGAGCACCTGCAGTCTTTATTCCAGAGCGTAGCTCCTCCTCTGCAGTCTCAGGAGACGCTTGAGGGCTTGTTTGGAAGCCTTTTCTCATGTTCTCACGTTAACCTCGGCCATCAGAAAGAACCAACGATGTTCAGTGAAGCACCAGGAAGACAGTCAAAGACCAGATTGTCACTGGACAATCACTGTTCACCGTTTCCTCACCCTGATTGGCCACGATCTATTGTCTGAACAATCTGAGGTCAAAGGGCTCAGAGGTGACCTTACTGACCCTGGGGTAGACCCGGAATATTTCCCGTCTGTCTGAGAGATGGAATTTAGAAAGTCAGCATGTTTATGAGCTTTCAGCAGCGTTCACATCAGTCTGCAACCAGATCTGATCACTAGAACTTTGGTTGGTCCCACAGTCACTCCACATGGCTTCTGTCAAACATGAGCTTGTCCTCCAAGAACAATGAACCTGTCCTGGTTGGTCAGAAAGAGTCCACGGCATCGAGTGACTTCCCAAACCTTAACTCTAATCATGCTTAATTCCCTAATCATGAATCAAGCCTGTTCAGCACTAACCCACCCTCTCCCCCGGAGCTCTCCTGCTCCATCTTTTTACAGCACCTCTGGAGCCTGTCGCTGGATCTCCTACCTCCACCCTCCTGAGGCCTGGTACTGCTGCTGGATCCTGAACCCTCTCCATGGCCCTGCCTGGATCCTGCAGCTTCTGCTCAATGTTCTCTCTATCCTCCCCATCTCTCTTCTCCCCTCTCCATTTTCTCTCTATCTCTCCCTCTCCTCTGTTTCCCCCTCTCCTCTATCTCCCCTTCTCTTCTGTTTCCTCCTCTCCTCTATCTCCCCCTCTTCTCTGTCTCCCCCTCTCCTGTCCTCCTCTCCCTCCCAGCCGATGTCCGTCTAACTGAATCTGGTTCTGCTCCAGGTTTCTGCCTGTTAAAGGGAACTTTTTCCTCGCCAGTGTCACAAACACCAAAGGCTTCCTCAGGGTGGAGCTTTGTTCTGGAGGTGTTTCTCTTTTTGAACGTGTAAAAGGTCTGGAGATAACTTTGTTATGAATTGGCATTTTAAATAAAAGAAAATTGAATTGAATGGAATGGAATGAAATGGAGTGGAATGGAACGTGCTGATAACAGCTTCGTTTCTGATGAGAACAGAGTGGCAGCTCTTCTTCGTCTCCTTGTGACCTGGAGGATTTCCAACCAGAGACGGTTTCTACCATTGTTCCATCAACGATCTCCTCCACCATCAGCTGAGGGATGCCTGCAGGCCCCGAACACCAACCCGGTTTAAAGGAGATTGGTTCTGACACGTGAGCTGCTGCCAAAAAAGATGTTTTTAGCTTTTTGTTCATCTTCTAAACAAACAGTTTTATTATTATTGGAGCCTCCCGCCCAAACGAATACCAACGTCCTGAATTAACATAAGAATAGCTCAGCTGAGCACACTCACAGCGCTTAAACTAACAGTGCAGCGCACTGGCGTGCACACACACACATGCACTCTAGCCCTGCTAATGAGAGAGTTGGAGGTGGTGGCGACGGCAGTGGCAGCGTCGCCGTGACGATGAGCAGGAGGAATGTTGAGAAAATATTGTTGTGTAGCGTCTGTCCAAGTGTCCCATCAGCCCCACGCCTGAGAGGTTTGGAGGAGAATAAAATAAACGAATGCAAACCTCCCAAACAACGCTGAGTCAGGCGTGAGCTGCACGTTGGTGGTGATCTCAGCAGCCCCCAGGTCTTTTCGTCCTCCAGGCTAAGCACTCATCTCCAGGTTGGTGCTAAATTCAATTCATTTGAAAAAAAAAATGCAATGAAAACAAAATCAATGTTATTTGTTATTTATTTTAATTTCAATATATTCCAAAGAGACCTATAGTTTGCAACATTTCCAATGCAACCCCAGTTTTTTGTGACCTTTCACAATAGAGGTAAAATGTTCTCTTCACAGCAAAGATCTTTGGTGACAGAAGAAAGTTCTCGTTCTAGCGAAGATCTTTGATGACAGAAGGACGTTCTCGTTTTAGCGAAGATCTTTGATGACAAATCTCGTCTCAGCAAAGATCTTCGATGAGCGAAGGAAGTGATGTTTTGTGTGAGGGACCTGGCTCTCAGATGTGTCTCAGTTATCAGTCCTCTTTCTGACACGTGCACAGACTACAACCTACAAACGAACCCCGACCCTAAGCCCAGGGCTCCCACCATGGTGGGTGGGACCTTCCAGACTAGCCTCTTTGTCTCCCTCCATCTCTTGTCATTGTCACCCCGTACCTCCACCCCCCAAGCCAAAGGAGCAGGACCCAGGTCTGACCAGAGCAGGATTGCGGTGCAGGGTGCAGGAAGCAGGCCGTTGGTTCCCAGGACCGCCGTGCACTTGTCATGTAAATGAAGAAGTCACAACCAATTAGAGTAATTGCAGCGCATCGCTCTGTCTGCTCCTGAGCTGAGGAGGGGACTGGGTGGAAGGGGGGACGGGGGCTGAGGGCTAAGTAGTGAGGAGTGGGATGCAGAGCCTGAAATGTGGGGTTGGGGCTGAAAAACAGGAGGGAGGTGATAACATGGAGACGAGGAAGCAGAAGGAAAAAAGGTGATTAAAGACAGATACGGTCAATACAAGCGACGACAAAAGAGATTTCCAGACTTTTTTATTTTAACATTTTGAGATGAAGATTCTGCTTTATCATGCAGTAAAATAATCTAGTAATTCCAGGTCTGCTTCTTCTGATTCCGGATGAGATGTGGATTAAAAACAGGGCCATCAGCTGATCGGAGCTGATCAGGAATGAATGAAGGAAGGAATTTATTTAACATTTTCCATTGATCTCTTGTTAAAGAGTGTGAGAGGGTGAGAGAGTGAGAGTGTGAGAGAGTGAGAGGGTGAGAGGGTGAGAATGTGAGAGAGTGAGAGGGTGAATAGTGAGAGGGTGAGAGAGTGACAAGGTGAGGAGTGAAAGGGTGAGAGGTGAGAAGGTGAGAGGGTTAGAGTGACAGGTGAGAGGCTGCAAGGGTGTGACAGTGAGAATGTGAGAGAGTGAGAGAGTGAGAGGGTGAGAGGGTGAAAGAGTGAGAAGGTGAGAGGTTGAGAGGGTGAGAGCGTGAGAAGGTGAGAGGGTGAGAATGTGAGAGAGTGAAAGGGTGGAGGGTGAGAGGGTGAAAAGGTGAGAGCGTGAGTGTGTGAGAGAGTGACAAAGTGAGAGAGTGAGAGGGTGGATGGTGTGAGAGTGAGAGGCTGTGAGAGTGAGATTTTGACAGGATGAGAGGATGAGAGTGTGAGAGGGTGAGAGTGTGAGAGGGTTAGAGAGTGAGAGGTGAGAGAGTGAGAGGGTGAGAGAGTGAAAAAGTGAGAGGGTGAGAGAGTGAGTTGAGGACAGCAGTGAGTCAAAGACACAGAAATCTAGCAGGACAAAGAGCCAAAGGTCAACCTGCAGACAGAGAAGACAACCAGGAATTAGAGCCCTTTTCATGTCAGATAGCAGCAAACAGGAAGATGGGAGGCATCCGTACAAGTACGTGTGTGTGTGTGTGTGTGTGTGTGCGCGCGCGCGTGCGTGTGTGTGCGTGTGTGTGCGTGTGTGAGATGAGTGGGTTCATCACAGCAGGTGGTGGGGGCTGATGGAAACCCCTCTGGCCTCCAAAGCACGTGTGTTTGTGTTTGTGCATGTGTGTGTGTGTGTGTGTGTGTGTGTGTGTGTGTGTGTTTGTATGCATGTGTGTGTGAATGTGTTGTATGTGTATGTTAGTGTTGTGTGTGTGTCCTGATGCGTGCCCATCTCCTTAGACGCCATCTTGTCCCTTCCTGACTGGGAGTAAATGTTTCTCCTCTTAGTGTGTGTTGGTGTGTAGTGTGTTGGTGTGTAGTGTGTAGTGTGTTGGTGTGTAGTGTGTAGTGTGTGTTAGTGTTGCGTGTGTGTAGTTACACGTCCGGGTGTGTCCCGTCTCCTAGACGCCATCTTGTCCCTTCCTGACTGGGAGTAAATGTTTCTCCTCTTGGTGTGTGTTGGTGTGTAGTGTGTAGTGTTGTGTGTGTTAGTGCTGTGTGTGTGTAGTTACACCTCCGGGTGTGTCCTGTCTCCTGGACGTGCTCTTGTCCCTTGCTGACTGGGTGTAGATGTCGCTCCCCTCCTGAGTTAGGGGCCGGCGTCTCTGCTGCTGATGAATTATGTGTGCGCTGCTGCTGTAACAAATCCATTTGCACTGTAACAAAAACATTATTGCCTTTTTATTTTCATGCAAATGTCTTTTATTGAAAACAAGTTATTTGGGGTCGAGTGAGAAACAAACCCTCCGTTTGGGAAACATGCGTTTCATTAGGACGACACAAAAGTTGATTTTGGCAGCACTTTGTGAGGAGTCCTGAATAAACATGTGTTTGTCTCGGAGGTAAATAAAACAACAACGCAGCAGCAGAACAGAGGAAACGACAGAAAACTGGTTCTCTGAGGACGTTCGCAGCAGCTGCAGACGATGCTGAAGCTCCGATTCTACTCTGGAAGAACAAGTTTGTGGATTCCAGCTCTGATTAGCAGTAAAACAACTTTACTCTAGCAGGAGAAGGCCTGACGATGAGGAGGAGGACGGAGGGATGGAGGGATGGAGGATGGAGGAGGAGGATGGAGGGATGGAGGGAGGATGGAGGGATAGAGGGAAGGAGGATGGAGGGAGGAGGAATGGAGGGAGGAGGGAGGATGGAGGGATGGAGGGAGGGAGGATTGAGGGAGGATGGAGGGATGGAGGGAGGAGGGATGAGGGATGAGGGAGGATGGAGGGATGAGGGATGGAGGGAGGGAGGATGGAGGGAGGGAGGATGAAGGGATGGAGGATGGAGGGAGGAGGGATGGAGGATGGCGGGAGGAGGGATGGAGGGAGAATGGAGGGATGGAGGGAGGAGGGATGAGGGAGGATGGAGGGATGAGGGATGGAGGGAGGGAGGATGGAGGGAGGAGGAATGGAGGGAGGAGGGAGGATGGAGGGATGGAGGGAGGGATGAGGGATGGAGGATGAAGGGAGGATAGAGGGATGGAGGGATAATGGAGGGAGGAGGGAGGGAGGAGGGAGGGAGGATGGAGGGATGGAGGATGGAGGGATGGAAGGATGGAGGGATGGAGGGAAGGAGGATGGAGGGAGGAGGGATGGAGGAAGGATGGAGGGATGAGGGATGGATGGAGGGAGGGAGGATGGAGGGACGAGGGATGGAGGGATGAGGGAGGATGAGGGATGGAGGATGAGGGGAGGATAGAGGGATGGAGGGATGATGAAGGGAGGATGGAGGGATGTTAGAGGGATGATAAAGCAATGATGGAGGGGTGGAGGGAGGAAGGAGGAATGGAGGGATGGAGGATGGAGGGGTGGAAGGAGAATGGAAGGGTGGAGGGATGGAGGGATGGAGGGAGGATGGAGGGATTAATGCACAAGAGAGGAAAACTAAAAGGCAAGTAAAGCAGAGGTGATGAATATGGAATGGATGTTTCATGTGATTTAAATATTAATGATATGACAATTAAGGTGTCATAACAGCAAAAAAACCCGACTTGATTGATCTCATCAGGACATCATCAATAATGGATCAGTCCAATCAGAGTTCAGGGAGCTGAGTCGCACACACACGTCTCTGTCTCACCAGGACAGACCCGGAGCAGAAACGTCTGTCCTTTATCCATTCCACTCTTTCATTGCTCTGTACATCCACAAGCGTCCCGGTGTTCTGGCCAACAGATGCTGTGGCTGCAAATGCACACTCCTCAGAGGACACACCTATGAAGACACACCTCAGAGGACACACCTCAGAGGACACACCTATGAAGACACACCTCAGAGGACACACCTCAGAGGACACTCCTCAGAGGACACACCTCAGAAGACACCTCAGAGGACACACCTTAGAGGACACACCTCAGAGGACACTCCTCAGAGGACATACCTCAGAGGACACACCTCAGAAGACACCTCAGAGGACACACCTATGAAGACACACCTTAGAGGACACACCTTAGAGGACACACCTTAGAGGACACACCTCAGAAGACATGCTGGTGAACTCGTCTGTTATTCTTCTCACGTCCAAAGTTTTCATGTTGAAAGTGAAGCTGCTGCCTTTAAACAAGACATTGTTGCTGTTGTTGTTACTGTTGCTATTGTTGTTGCTGTTGCTTTTGTTGTCGTCGTTGTGGTTGTTTTTGTTGCTGTTGTGATTGTTGTTGTTGTTGCTTTTGTTGTTGTGATTGTTGTTGTTATTGTTGTTGCTGTTGTTGTTTTTGTTGCTGTTGTCGTCATTGTGGTTGTTGTTGTTTTTTCTGTTACGTTTGTTGTTGTTTTTGTTGCTGTTGTCGTCATTGTGGTTGTTGTTTTTGCTGTTGTTGTCGCTGTTGTGATTGTTGTTGTTATTGTTGTTGATTTTGTTGCTGTTGTTGTCGTCATTGTGGTTGTTGTTTTTGCTGTTGTCGCCGTTGTGATTGTTGTTGTTATTGTTGTTGCTGTTGTCGTTGTGGTTGTTGTTGTTGTTGCTGTTACTGTTGTTGTTGTTGCTTTTGTTGTTGTTGTTGCTGTTACTGTTGTTGTTGATTTTGTTGCTGTTGTTGTTGTCATTGTGGTTGTTGTTGTTGCTGTTACTGTCGTTGTTGTTGCTTTTGTTGTTGTTGTTGCTGTTACTGTTGTTGTTGATTTTGTTGCTGTTGTTGTCGTCATTGTGGTTGTTGTCGTCACTGTTGTGATTGTTGTTGTTAATGTTGTTGCTGTTGTTGTTGTTGCTGTTGTTGTGGTTGTTGCTGTTGTTGTTGTTGAAGACACCCACATTGTCTTGTGCATTTTTCCTGTGTACGGACCCGTTTAGTGAACAAACAGGTTTCCCTTGGCAATGAAGCTGAAGCTACGTCTCAGGAAGTGCACGTGCATGTCTGTATGCACAGACGGGGACACACGTGTTCCAGAAGAGGTGGTGGGGGGGGTATTCTGTGCTCTGCTCGTGCCAGAGATGTGAGTGAGTCTTGCCCCCCCCCACACACACACACACACTCAGTCCTACTGTACTCAGACCTCATCAAATTTAAATGTCTTCCTGTATTTCTCTGGGTTTGGACGACACTATTTCATCTAGCAGACCTGTAACTTGTTTATCTGGACCACACATCCGTCCATCGTGGTCCAGACCTTCAACCACAGCTGGAGGCTTCACTGATGGCAGGAACCCAGCTCTCTTTGAGCTCTGTGTGCAAACGCACAAAAGCAGCGATTGTCTGAGTTTGTGTGTGTGTGGTTGTGTGTGTGAGTGTGTGTGTGTGGGTGGGTGTGTGTGTGTTTGTGTGTGTGTGTGTGTGTGAGCATTCTCCAGGACAGAAGTGGAGGCCTGTGTGAGCGTTCTTGAGGACGGAAGCAGAGGCCTGTTTGAGCGTTCTCCAGGATAGAGGATGTGAAGCCTGTTCAGACGGTCTGTGTGACTGTAGACTTGATAATAAAGAGTGTGATGGCGCTTTGATGAAGTCACTGAGATCAAGTTCTTCTGGCTTTTCCTACAAACCCACACTGCCTGAACCCTCTTCTTCAGCAGAATCTTTGGCCTCTTTTCACTAAAAAGTTGACATCAAAGCATGAAAGGACTTTCAGCTAACTTAAAGATCTTTGGAGGTTACATAAAAAGTTGGTCTTAATGAGGGAGCAAAAATGAATGTGGTCAAACCCAACTGGAGAGCTGAAGATGCTGTTTTTCCAGTGAAGCATTCCCAGTATATTTACTTCAGCCCAGTTGCTGGCTTTTACTAGTTGCATCTAGCTCCACAATATGAAGAACCTCATGACGAAAACAGTGTTTTTGAAATAAAGAATAGTTGATCATGCTTTTGCCTTTGTTAAGACAACTGAACAGGGAGTGGAACAAGACTTTAGACTTTAGGACAGGAACTGGAAGCGGTGAACTGGGGCAGAGCAGCCGGGGCCTTTGAGCCCGGCTTGAAGGTGATGTTCACGGCTTTTCTCACAGCCGTGTTGTGGAATGTGATGCGTGTGTGCTTTCACAGGGCCTGATCCTCACCAGCACACAGGCTCCCAGCAGCTCTCCAACCAGGCGGCCCCCACTCCAACACCTCCCCACGCAGGGCCTGCTTCGCATTGAAAGCGCTCCAACACCACCCCGCTACGCTGGAAAAGACGTGCTAACATTTATAGGTGGGGAGAGGGGGAGAAGAGGCACAGACGGCAGGCAGGCGGCAGATTCCTCTGGCCCTGCAGTGGAGCCGTGGGGAAGTTTTTAATTCCTCCATCCTTATGGTTCATTTGTCCTCCAGATCCCCCATGTGAAGCTCACGATGACCACTCAAGTGTGCACTGATGCTGAATTATTAACAACAGAGATATGGGGAGCGGGAGGAGGTGGGAAGATGGGGAGAGGATGGGGGCACGGTTTCCAAGAGGAAGAGGAAGAGGAGTGGGGACTTTGGATGAGGACGAGGTGCCGGGATGTAGGGATGAGGTGAGAAGTAAAAGAAAAGGAGATGGAAGCAGCCATGACATATTTTAGTTCTTTTAAAAAGTAGAAACCACTTTACTGCCAGTAAAAAGGGAAAGATGACATTGTTCTCTGATAATGTAGCTACAAAAACACCTTTCCACAGTTTCAGCATCCACTTATGCAAATTACAATGAAAAGCTCCTGACATGAATGGAAGGATTAGAAACAACTCTCTTCTCTTTGCTGCATATGTTGTTGGTTTTCTTCTTTAAATGTAAATCTATTTTGGCTCTGGCTCTTCTTTCAATCCCGCCCCCATTTGGAGCGTTGTCTATCCCAGCCTGATTTAGGGAATTTATTCTGAGACAGCACAGCACATGTTTGGCTGACTGGTTCACGGAACAAAAAGATGATACAAGATGTTGGTTTTAAAATGTTTGCAGCCTTTGGCGTGTTTGGGTGGAGACAGTCGGTCAGTCAGTCTTCTTCCCCGAGTATGTGTGAGACAAATTAGTCTGCTTCCTTTTGGATCTCAGATACAATCTGACAAAAAAGAGTGTGTTTGCCCAGATGGAGAGTGGAGATAAAGAAAAGAGAAAATCTTTCCTGCTTTCACCTACAAACAGATCACCAAGACAATGACGTATCTATCTATCTATCTATCTATCTATCTATCTATCTATCTATCTATCTATCTATCTATCTATCTACAGAGGTCATACTCCTCTCCGACCCCTCCCTGACTGTGTGATCACATCTCTCTTGTTACTATGGCAGCACATCACACTCACCACTTTTTCGTTAGAGCCTGACAACGTGTCCCGACATACACACACACACACACACACACACACACACACACACACACACACACA
>JABWDL010000302.1:0-12294 GCA_015343265.1 Pao palembangensis | reverse complement strand
CACATTTGGAGATAAATGAACTAAATCTAATTTATTCTTTATTTAGATTAACACACTGCAGTTTATCAGAGATCAGCTGTTCTCATCTGATCTCAGCTCTGAAGTCCAACCCCTCCCATCTGAGAGAACTGGACCTGAGTGGGAACAACCTGCTGGATTCAGGAGTGGAGCTGCTCTGTTCTGGACTGGAGAGTCCAAACTGTAACCTGGAGACTCTCAGGTCAGTTCATGGATTTGACTGTTTCACCATTGTTCATGAAGCTTCTGTCATCTATGTTGATGAATGTTCTCAGTCATCCAGCTCAAAGAGAACTCTGAGCTTCAGGTCTAAACTAGCTGGTGGGAATCCCAGAGTTCTATGGACTGTGGAGAGAAAATAGAAGACAAAGGTCATAGTTTGAACGTCCATTCTCAGGTCAGAACCCAGGAAATCAAAAGTCAGCCAGAGGTTTGAAATCAGCACTAAAGGCAAAATGAGCTGAGTGAGAAGACAAACATGAGGAAAGAAGATGTTTAACAGAGAAAGATGCTAGATCTCATCTATTGTCCATCCATCCATCTTCCTCCGCTTATCCGGGGTCGGGTCGCGGGGGCAGCAGCCTAAGCAGGGAATCCCAGACTTCCCTCTCCCCAGCTACTTCGTCCAGCTCTTCCAGGGGGATCCCGAGGTGTTCCCAGGCCAGCCGAGAGACATAGTCCCTCCAGCCTGTCCTGGGTCTTCCCGGGGGCCTCCTACCGGAAGGACGTGCCCTGAACACCTCACCAGGGAGGCGTCCGGGAGGCATCCTGACTAGGTGCCCGAGCCACCTCATCTGACTCCTCTCAATGCGGAGGAGCAGCGGCTCTACTCCGAGCTCCTCCCGGATGGCAGAGCTTCTCACCCTATCTCTAAGGGAGAGCCCAGCCACCCTGCGGAGGAAACTCATTTCGGCCGCTTGTACCCGCGATCTCGTTCTTTCGGTCACTACCCAGAGCTCATGACCATAGGTGAGGGTAGGAACGAAGATCGACTGGTAAATCGAGAGCTTCGCCTTTCGGCTCAGCTCTCTCTTCACCACAACGGACCGGTGCAGAGTCCGCATTACTGCAGACGCCGCACCGATCCGCCTGTCGATCTCCCGCTCCATTCTTCCCCCACTCGCGAACAAGACCCCAAGGTACTTGAACTCCTCCACTTGGGGGAGGATCTCCTCCCCGACCCGGAGAAGGCACTCCACCTTTTTCCGGCTGAGAACCATGGCCTCAGACTTGGAGGAGCTGATCTTCATCCCGGACGCTTCGCACTCGGTTGCGAACCGATCCAGCGAGAGCTGGAGGTCACGGACTGATGAAGCCAACAGGACCACATCATCTGCAAAAAGCAGAGACCCGATCCTGAGGCCACCAAACCGGACCCCCTCAACACCACGGCTGCGCCTAGAAATTCTGTCCATAAAAGTTATAAACAGAATCGGTGACAAAGGGCAGCCCTGGCGGAGTCCAACCCTCACCGGAAACGAGTTCGACTTACTACCGGCGATGCGGACCAAACTCTGACACCGGTCATACAGGGAGCGGACGGCCCGTATCAGGGGGCCCGACACCCCATACTCCCGGAGAACCCCCCACAGGATTCCCCGAGGCACGAGGTCGAATGCCTTCTCCAGATCCACAAAACACATGTAGACTGGTTGGGCAAACTCCCACGCACCCTCTAGGACCCTGCCGAGGGTATAGAGCTGGTCCACAGTTCCACGTCCAGGACGAAAACCGCACTGCTCCTCCTGAATCCGAGGTTCGACTATCCGGCGGACCCTCCTCTCCAGTACCCCTGAATAGACCTTCCCAGGGAGGCTGAGGAGTGTGATCCCCCTATAGTTGGAACACACCCTCCGGTCCCCCTTCTTAAAAAGAGGGACCACCACCCCGGTCTGCCAATCCAGTGGTACCTCCCCCGATGTCCACGCGACGTTGCAGAGTCGTGTCAACCACGACAGCCCTACAACGTCCAGAGCCCGAAGGAACTCCGGACGGATCTCATCCACCCCCGGGGCCCTGCCACCGAGGAGTTTCTCAACAACCTCGGCTACTTCGACCCCGGAGATAAGAGAACCCGCCTCCGATTCCCCAGGCCCTGCTTCCTCACTGGAAGGCGTGTTGGTGGGATTGAGAAGGTCTTCGAAGTATTCCTTCCACCGATCCACAACGTCTCGAGTTGAGGTCAGCAGCACACCATCCCCACCATATACAGTGTTGACAATGCACTGCTTCCCCCTCCTCAGGCGCCGGATGGTGGTCCAGAACCTTTTCGAAGCCGTCCGGAAGTCATTTTCCATGGCCTCCCCGAACTCCTCCCACGCCCGGATCTTTGCTTCGGCGACCGCCGCAGCTGCACCCCGCTTGGCTCGCCGGTACCCGTCTGCTGCCTCGGGAGTCCCACAGGCCAAAAAGGCCCGGTACGACTCCTTCTTCAGCTTGACGGCATCCCTCACCACCGGTGTCCACCAGCGGGTTCGGGTATTGCCGCCACGACAGTCTCGTCCAAAATAGCTCTCATTTTTGCGTCCAAATCATCTTCCGCCGATTGTCTGATGGTTTGCTCCGGACGGGTTAAACGGTTCAATTGATGCGGGGATAGGAGAATCATTTTCTGGGCGTTCTTCATGTCTCACCTTTTCTGAATGGCGTCTCCGATCAGCCCGCCTATAATCGGGATAACGGTGGAGAGGAGGAGCGGTAGAAATCCTCCCGTTTGCTTCACCAGAGTCTAATGCTTGCGCTTCAACCCGGTTCTTTTATCGACCAGAGATCTAATGATTTTCTTTCGACTCTTTAACTTTTTGTATTGAGAGGATGACAGGGGAACGTTCCCCTTCAAAACATTTAAAGCAATCTCACACAAAGCTTGGATAAAGTCTGGAGACCCGTGCGTTAGAATGTCTCTGCGTTTTTGAGGCGTAGCGTAGTACAGAGCTTGTATTAAAGGAGCGTTTCTTTTGACATTCTTTTTTGACATTCTTTTTTTTTTAATTGAAATCAATCAATAAATTTGAATTATTGATTTGTCTTGGGAAGGTAAACCACGGGCAGCTGTCCGGCGAGCACTCCGGATCTCAGCCTGTAGGGTTCTGGACAGGAAGGTGTCAGGTCGACCAATAAGTACCCGTGAGGCTCCGCCGCGGCGTCTTCGAAGCTCTCCACAAAGAATGCCTTTTTTCTCGGAAACATTTGCTGAGCCAAAATATTCATTTGTAACTTGTCTCGCCGATTTTTAAACAGGATCAAATAGGTGCTGTTTAGACCGATGGGGCGGCTGTATTTACCTTGCTGAAATAGATTTTGCGTCAGCATCATCACGCATCACGCATTTTTATGATGTCTGTACTGTGTAAAAATCTTGACCACTTCGGGATGATTAGAAGCTTGAAAAATAACATCGTACAAAATCACCAGATGAGTTTGTTCCGGCGGAAACAGGCTTTCATCTTCAAAAGAATCAGGAAGTCCTTTGATAAATTTTATGTTTTTATTCATCTTCAACAGTTCTTCGTAC
Source organism: Pao palembangensis (assembly GCA_015343265.1). Classification (NCBI taxonomy): domain Eukaryota; kingdom Metazoa; phylum Chordata; class Actinopteri; order Tetraodontiformes; family Tetraodontidae; genus Pao; species Pao palembangensis. The sequence continues at coordinate 8,762 of JABWDL010000302.1, read as the reverse complement.
AGGGGTTGAAAAGAAGTATAAACCCAAATGATGTTGGGTCTAGAATCCAAAACATGTTCGCAATGTTCCAAAACACTTTTCACAAAATAGGTTTTCCCGCATCCGCTCGGACCTACAATCAGGCATGAAAATGGAGAGGCCAGTCTAGGGTTAAACACAGTTTCCATATTTTCAAACAAAAGAGAAAAAACAAAACAAATAACTTCTGATGACAAGAAAAACAATCAAAAACCAAAAGGTAGAGTTGTGCCGTCGGGGAAAAGGCGTCTCTTGTCGTACACGACCTGAAAAGATTTCTGAAATGAAGAGTTTTTCAAATGAAACCCGTTTTTGTTACGGACAATGTTGTGATGAGGCGTGGTAATCAGCTCCGTCTTACCCTCCAGATACCCCTCCACCAACTCTTTCACGCTGTCAAAATTGACTTTCTCACCACTCTCCTGCATCAGCGTGATTCCTTTGGCCCGCACCACGGTTTTCTTTCCCTGCCGCGTCTGATAGGCGTAGGATTTTGGACCTGCGGAAGCAAACTCTTGAATCGTGTCACCTTCCAGTTCATCCGTCAGCTGACCTAAATATTCCCCAGTTTCCAAAGGAGTCTCCCCCTCCCCCACCGTGTAGATCAGGCTGTCGGTGTCTGTGTACAAAACTCTCCTCCCCAGCTTTTCCAGATAGTCGTACATTTTCAGGCGTGCGTAGGCTGTTGTGAATGCTGCGATAAAGACGTTGTTGACCTTGCTGGGGGGCACCAGGCAGCCCTTGCTGTGGTTCCACTGCACCATCGCAATTTCGTCACTCAGAAAGCTAAAGTAATTGACGTCAAACTTTCCTGAAAACATAAAGTCAAAAAATTGCTCCTCGTCACGCACCAGGGTGGTCTGAAGGCGATTGTTTCTCTCCGCAAACTTGCCCCAGAGGCTGTTGAGACAGAGTTTTGCAATCTGTCTCTTGGCGGGGTTCGCTTTGATGTTGGCCTTCAATAGCAGAATGTCTTGTTTCTCAGGGTACTCTTTAATGTACCTGTCGAGCTCTTCCTCGCCCGTCACCCATCCGAGGAGGGCTGAAGTTTCCTGTTTGACTTTCATAAAAGTGTGCATGTAGGCTTTGAACAGAGCGTCGCTACGCTCATCAAAATGCCACACCTCTGTAATTTCTCCAATTCTGTAACCCAGTTGGAGCGCCCTCTTCAGCTCTTCCGTCACCCAGACACCCGTGAGAGCTCTGGCATCGTCATCGTGCTCGCACGCTCCCTGCTGGTTGTTATTCTCGGCGCATGTGCGACAGAGTGTGAACACCAGCTTACCTTTAGAAGTTTTGTAGGGCAGCAGCGGGATGTAGAGACCTCGAGGCGGGTGTACGACCGCTCTGATCAGCCCAAAGTAGTTTTCAGGGTCGTCAAAGTCCTTGTGGATGATGACGGGGTGACCTATCGGATAAGCGCATGTACAGTTGACATACGGATACAGCGAGATAACGTCCACGTAAAGCACCCGCTCTTCATCTCCGGCCGTGTGTCTCAATTTATAGGCGCAGACTCTCCCTCCATAAAGACCCCCACGAGGGACGAGAGGTTTGGGAAAACGGCGGGCTCTGAGAAATTTCAGCTTTCAGAAATTTCGTTTCAGCTCTTTCCACTCGTGCTCCCAGATGGAGCAGACTCGCACCTCGTAAACAGACTTTAACGTCTGGATCTTCTCTTCGCTGGCGCTGTGCAGCTCCTCATAAGGAGGCAAATCAGGGGGCAAATTGCTGCGGGCTCAAAACATTTAGGGCAGCCGTGATAATAACAACCCAGAAACTCCCACACGTGCCCCACACCATTTATCTCAGCAAATCCGTCTACATAGTACTTGCCGATCTGTCTCTCCCCGCCGTTGACGGCGTGCTGAATGTCAATTTCCCTGGTGTAAGAGACCCACTCCAGCCACTGGATGCAGGCGTGCGAGTATCTTTTGCACTGGCGTCTGTAGTCATCGGGCGCTGGAATGGCTATTGTGTTAGGAGGGAGAAAGTTTGAGACAAACACTTTCATGCAGGCGGATGCTATGGTGATGCGACTGAAGGGGTCGACGCTCGTCAGATGCAGAAACTCTTCTCTGAATTTGACGCAGCCCGTCAAAAGAATGTCAACGTCGGTTTTGCAGTAATGGATGGCCTGATTCTTAAAGTCAAAGACCCCCTTGCTCGCGTCCCCGTACCAAGCGTCAAACCTGTCAACTTCCCCGCTTGACATGCGTTCTACGCCGTAATCTTCGCGGGGTGGGTAAGGTCCTACGTAGTCCAGATGCTCCTCTGAGCTGAAACGGTGAGGAAAATACCCCTTGGATTGATCTTCAAACCCTAAAGCTTTAGGCATAGCGCCGAGACGCATACTGAGGAAGGACAGAGTCGATGAATTTTAGACGGAAATCAACATCTTCGAAGCAGAGAGCTTTACTTCCCTGCATGATGATAGAGGGCTTTATCCCCAGCTGCACCATCCCCTCGAGGATCAGGTAGCCGTCAAACCCTCTGGAATTATGCGCTATGAAAATAGAATCCTGGAAACGAGGCCTCCTGAAATTAATGATAAAAGCTTTAACGCAGTGTAACCCCTGCCTTCCACTCTACCCCCGCCAGGGTCTTGGTGCACACCAGGAAGGGTACGTACTTCTGACGTCCGTCAACAAAGGTTTCAAAATCGTAAAAAAACAGCTTCCGCGTGTGCTCCTGCTCGAGGGGGAGAGTTTGTATGTAGCATCGGTGATCCTCGGCGTCCAAATCAGAGGGCAGTTTTGCCCCGCAAATCTTACATTTTGCAGCAGGACACTTGTGCCCGTCGATGCCCGTAGCCTGAGGAATTTCATACTGCAGGACATTTCTTCTGCAGGTCGCAAGCGCTGACGGGCCTCCCCTGCCTGACCTGTTTTTCTCTGTGTTTAGCCAGGCACCACGGGGAACGACACCATTTGTTGAATTCTGGGCACAGGATCGGATTCTTCTCAATCTTTGTGCAATCCGGATGGGTACAGACTGAGCAGTGACCCGTACAGGTGTGCCTTTCGGGTTTCATGTAGCCTGTGTAGCAGTGATGACACATGTAGGTTTTACCCAAAAACCCGCCGATGTTTTTGACTCCGTAATAATGCCCCTCGGATAAAAACAGATAGAGGTGATTATCAGATTTTGGTGAATTTGTCTCAAATCGCGAGAGAGGACAGTTTTTATCCCCTCTGTACAACACCACAATTTTTCGACTCACCGCTTCTTCAAATTTACGCACGTGGGAGAAGTCTACGGGCGTCTGTTCATGAAGCCCGACCGAATGCTGTATTCGTCTCGCCAGCTGTAACATCCGGTCGTCTGTGAGCCCTGGGTTGATCAGGCTGGCGAGGCTGGTGGCAAAACAGAGCTGATTATCAGTGTTGAGAGGGACGTAAAGAAACCGGGCTTTCTTTATGACAATTTCCTCATTGAGCATGGTTTCCAGCTTTCTCCTCACACCTCCTCTATTATTTTGCACAATCTGCACGACAATTTCTAGCCCCTCGCTGTCCATAACGCCGGCGTTAGATTGTACCAATTGATCCAGCAGAGTCTGAAACGCCGTCCTGACGGCTTCTTCGTTATTTTGATAGGTGACGGCCGTGTGCTGTCTGACATTTTCACCCGTCAACTCCAATTGAATTAGATCGCCGGGGCTAACCTCTGAGATAGCTCTGATTAAGACATTTTCAATGTTTGACATGACGAGGCGGTAAAATGTAGCATAGTCCGTAACAATTTCGGGGAAACTCAAAAAACTCCTCAGCTCTATATTGTGAAATCGGTCCCTCTGAAAGCGTCTAACATCTACCCCACCCCCAACTTGCGGTGTGTGCTCGCCCTCCACCCGATCGTCACTGGCTGTTGCCGCATTCAAACTGTTCAAAGCGTCATTTAATGGTTGGAAAAAGTCTACGGGTTTGTGTGAATTTAGATTATTCAGAGCCTGATTGAGCAGGTAAAAATAGTCGTCGTTGTTTGAAACTGTTTCGGTCTCCTGTGAGATGAGACGGTTCAGGGCTTGATTAAGAGAATAAAAATAATCATTTTCACTTACTCCCGAGCCGGCGTTGGGAATTTCCTGAATTAATTCGCGGAGAAAGGACTCCTCCATTTTCAGAATTAAAACAAAACAAAACAAAAAAAAAAAAAAAAAAAAATCCAGAAATGAAAAAAAAACTACTTCAATACTTCTTTAACGAGATCAAACAGGCCCAGAAGACATTGCAGCGTATTTGAGTCCAATTTCCGCCTGTGACGCACTTCCGGGTTCTTTTTCTTCTTCCTGTTCCGTCACTCCCGACACGCCCTGGTTTAAGAACGGTAAAAGAAAAAAAAAACAAAAATTACACTCCACACCCGTTGGTGGCGCTAATGCATCTTACGCGAGAATAAATAAAATCCCCACCCTCCCGGAAGCACGTGTGCTCCCTCCCACTGCTTCCCTTTCAGGCGCCAAATTTCATTTGGGTCCCCGGCAGAGCCACTGTGAGGATCTCCATAATAATACAAAGAATTAACTCACCTGGGGTTTCGCGTCCTTCTCCTTCTTTTTCTCCCGTCGGGTGAGTTTGAGATTCGGCGCTATTCTCAGTGTGAGACCAGCGGATCGTCTTCCCCGCTATAGTTGTCACCGCTTCCGCAGCTGGAGGGCCCAACTCTGCCTCACGGCCTCCGGAGCCTGGTTCTCCCATTAGTGCCGATGTGGAATCGGCATTGGGCGCTGCTGCTGTGGCCTCCTCCTCCGACTCTTTGCCTGAATCCTCAAAGTTGGAATGATCCACCGACTCCGAAATGCCTTGTTCGGAAAACAACGTTGGTTCGGGGAACTCTGTAAGTAAAAGAAAATATATATACTCTTTTATCCAGATGAATGTTTAGCTTTCTTTACTTACCAAACTCTGATTGAGAAAAGCCCACGAAGGCCGCATCTACATCAGCATGGTCTGAAAAATTAAATAAATAAATAAATAAAACTTTTCAAAGATTTGCATAGATTTACTTACGATTTTTCCCGCCCCCAGCATTTGGTAACGGAATGTTGACTAAATCTTCGTCCGTTATCACATCATCTGTACAAAACACACGGACTTTAGTTTTTAGTTGAGATTATTCAATTTAGAAAATAAAATAATAATCTTACCCCAATCGTGCAGAATGACGTTTGAAGAAGGCGGGTGATGAATTTGAGCTGAAATAACTGTTTGTATATTAAACGGTTATCATCGGGTAAAAACAACGTAGAGAGAGTTCACGATGGTGAGATGGGTTTACCGTGCTTCATAGCTTTGGTCGGTCGTTGGTCTTAAAATCCGATGTTTTCTCGCTATTTGTGCTTTTATATACCTCTCGTCAACGCGTCAGTGCGCTTAAGTGCGAAGGTAATAAACCGAAGCGCTCAAGTCTCGTATTAGATATTTTAACATTTTTTTTTTTATATTAGATACGATGGTACTACGTAGTGTTAAAGAGTGGCGATTGAGGAGAAAATCTATTTGTTGTCTAATTAATTAATTATTTGTTTTGCAGATTTCTCTCATTTTGAAGGTATGAGCTTTAACTTTTTACAATCCCTATTTCCTGTAACAGGGTTCTTCGTGACTCCGGCTTCCCCCCCACAGGCCCGGATGTTGGAATGTGTCCGCATGAAACAGACCTCTGTTGGATGAAACTCACAAGGTAAACTCATAATCGACGTTTAAAAACATTTATACGCGTATGTGATTGCTCCCACAAAACTAAATGTCTGCGTAGATTCTCAGTCTACATTAAATGTTTTTTTTTTAGAATCCTTTAGCCTCAGCTGTTGAAGGAAAGTTTTTTTAAAAAAGAAACGGCTTAAAACAGAAAAAGGGGTGAGTTTGTTTGACGTTCTTAACGTTTCTAACGATTCTGACGAATCTTTTTGTGCACTTTATTCTCATAAAATACTTTTTCTTTTCTATCCCTACGTCTGTGTGACCTTTTACACTCTCCCTATTTCCTGTAACAGGATTCCCCCACAGTGCTGGATGTTGGAATGTGTCCCGTGCGAAACAGACCTCTGTTGGGTGAAACTTGGATGAAACTCACAATAGGTAAAATCATAATCTACGTTTGCTCTACAAAACTAAATATTTCTTGTATGTGTGTGTGTGTGTGTGTGTGTTTTCTCACAAACAACTTGCCTGTGAAAAGATCATGCTTTGTCTTTGAGGAGGAACGGTGAACCCTTATCAGTTTTCCAATATTTAACTTTTTACAATCCTCCTTTCCTGTGGCAGGATTCTGCATGACTCCGGCTGGACGCTGGAATGTGTCCCGTAAAAGAAATGGGGTGAGTTTTTCTAATGTTTCTAACGTTTCTGACGATTCTAACGAATCTTTTTATACACTTTATTCTCATAAAATACTTTTTCTTCGTGAATGGCCTATTCATTTATTTAAAACTGTTTGTATTTTGTGTGTTTTTTTTTTTAGAATCTTCTTGAAGGAAAGTTTTTTAAAAAGAAACGGTTTAAAACAGAAAAAGGGGTGAGTTTGTCTGATGTTCTTAACGTTTCTAATGTTTCTGACGAATCTTTTTATGCACTTTTTCTATTCCTACGTGTGTATGGCCTATTCATTTATTTAAAACTGTTTGATTCAGTAAATCTATTTCTACGTGTGTGTGTGCGGGTCTATTCATTTTACAATGTTTTATTCAATAAATCTATGCCTTAAAATATAACCGCTTCTCTGACTTTTCTTTTTAATGTTGATTGATGTTTCATTTGATTTTGATGCTCCTCCGTGCACCCAACCCCCTTCTCTCCCCACCCATTTCCTCCCCACCTGCTAACCACCCCACCCCCCCACCTGCACCCCTCCCCTCATAGGTGACCTTTCAGTGACCCCTCATCAATCATCTTTTTCACATAAGGTGCCTCATTCATCTCTCTAATGTGACTGTTTAGTTAGGATCACGTTTGATTTCTGATCTATGGTTGCATTTCGTATTAGTTCAGCCCAGATGGTTGAAATGTTTTGATATGTTAGCGAGAGGCAGGTTACACAGTGTGAAACATGAAAAATGTGCAACTACGCTCAAAAATGTGCAACAAGGTTTCTAAGTACAAAAGGTTTCTAAGTCCTTGTGGCAGCGGATCTGAATCAGTCTGTTTGAGAAGGAGCTCTGCTGCCTGTCCAGTAGCGGGTGGAGAGGCTGGTCAGGGTTATCTACAATAGATAACAGTTTGTTTAGTCCTCTCCACCACAGCTTCCATGGTGTCTGCTTTACAGCCAATCACAGAGCCAGCCTTAGGTTGAAGAGGTGGCACACAATAGTAGACAGCTGGCTGGCACAGGTCCTCAGTACCTTAGGGCCGATGCCATCAGGGCCTGCAGCATAGAAGTATATGTTCATTCTAATGCCAACATAGTAATAACGTATCAATGCCAATGCACTAATGCTAATATTTTAATGCAATCATGCTAATGCTAACATAGTAATGATAGTATATCAATGTTAACATGCTAATGCTAATCATAACAATGCTAACATTGTTACCTGCTGGCTCAATGCAAATGCAGCAATCACCCTCCAGCTCCGCCCACCAACCACCTGCAGGAGCAAAAAGGAGAACCCACAGAGAACGAGGGTCGTCATACTAACGTCAATAATGCTAACATAGTAACGATAACATATCAATGCTGACATGCTAATGCTAATATCCGTCCACCCATTTTCTGTACCTGCTTTATCCACACTTGGGTCTCAGGGGTCTGCTGGAGCCCATCCCAGCTGTCAAGAGGTGAGAGGCAGGGTCCACCCTGGATAGGTCGCCAGCCTATCGCAGGGCTAACACAGAGACAGACAAGCACTCACACACTCACACCTGTGGTCAATTTAGACTGATCAATTCACCTAGCAAGCATGTCTTTGGACTGTGGGAGAAAACCGGAGTGCCCGGAGAAAACCCACACATGCACAGGGAGAACATGCAAACTCTGCACAGAAAGACCGGAGCTGAGATTGGAACCCCAAACCTTCTTGCTGTGAAGATTAGCTAACATGTTAAGGCTAATATAGTAATGATATCAAAATCACTCTAGTTATGGTTCACTATGTAGAGGACCACTGCAGGGTGTCCAGAGACCCGAACTCAAAGTCAGGGATGTGGCGACTTGGGGACCGGGACAAAAATTCTCATGAATCAGAAATCCAAACACCACGAGAAAGCTTCAGTCTGAGTGCTTTCTGCAGCACTCTGCAGGCCAAGGGAGGATGAACAAACAATACGATGATCCAGCAACCGGGACCAGCTGGCAGCCTCCCTATATCAGTCACTGATGAGGTGATCAGCGATAGGTGTGCTGTCACTGCTGGATCCCAGGAATCCGCGCCCTCTGCAGGGAAAACGAGGAGCGACTCACACATCATAAAGGCCGGCAAGCCAGACCCCATTTTAAAGAACAGAAAAGGTCTTCAAGAGAGCAGAGCAGAACATCACCAGCCATCAGGATCATCAGAACTCAACCAGAGCAGCATCATTCAGATCAGAGATGACTCGTAGAACCCAGAGCCAGTTCAGCCTTCACCTTTAGGGGCCCAGCACAGACCTGTGATTTTACTGTTCTCACTGAAAGAGGAGACCAAAGCATTGCTGGCTCACCAGAACCTTTTTCCTGGTCCAAACAGGGCTGCTGCCTCAGATCCATGGTGGATCTTCCCTTGTTCCAGCCCCTCCTGACAACTGGATGCAGTTTTCAGCTCCACA
>JABWDL010003257.1:0-12985 GCA_015343265.1 Pao palembangensis | reverse complement strand
TGGTGATGTCTCCAGTCTCTGAGTTGATGTTTATCATTGATGATAGCGGCAGTGCGTTTGCGTCATTTGTTAAAAAAGAATATGTCACGTGACTGTTCTGGTCAACGTCAGCGTCTGTTGCCGTCACAGCTTTAATTATCGCCGCCACTTGACTGTTTTCTCTAATATATGCGTTAACCAGCGGCTCTGAAAAGACGGGAGCGTTGTCATTGACATCGGAAATGACTATGGAAAGCACCGCTGTGCTGGAGAGCGGCGGAGTTCCTCCATCATTCGCCACAACGGTGACGTTGTAGGCAGACACACTCTCTCTGTCCAGGGCTCTGTCCACTAATAATGAGTAATAGTTTCTGTAGTTCGTTTCGAGTTTGAACGGAACCTCGTTTTTAATCTGGACCAAGACTTCCCCGTTTTTCCCTCCGTCTTTATCCAGGACTGATAGCAGAGCAACCACAAGGCCCACATTAGCATCCTCTCTGACGGCAGAATGCAGTGACGTCACTGTCATTTCAGGTGCGTTGTCATTTACATCAAGCACCTCCAGCAGGACTTTACAGTGTGCAGACATCGGAGGCTGGCCTTTATCACTGGCCTCTACGCGTATCTCAAACGCTCGTTTGTCTTCAAAATCTATGTTGCCTTTTACCTTAATGACGCCCGATTGGCTGTCAATTTCAAAAATATCAAGAACACGATCCTGATCTTTGCTTCTCAATGAATATTCGATCTCGCCGTTCAGGCCTTCATCTGCGTCGCTGGCGTTCACAGCTATTACTCTGGTGCCTAACGACGTGTTTTCTGGTATTTTTGCCTTATACAGAGATTGACTGAATAGTGGAATATTATCATTATTGTCTAAAACATTAATAACAAGCTGTGAGGTGCCTGATTTGGGAGGATTCCCTCCATCCAGGGCGGTCAGTGTCACGCTGATCACGGCTTGCTTCTCTCGGTCTAAAGCCTTCTGCAGCACTAACTCCGCTGAAACGCCATCGCCCGCTTTGTGCACTGCTAAGGAGAAATATTCATTTTGGCTTAATTTGTAAGTACTCACGCTATTTTTCCCCACATCTGCATCCGTTGCTTCTGATAAAGCGAATTTCACTCCTGGTAGTGTACTTTCAGCGATAAACAGATGTTGCAGTGCGGTAGAAAACAGCGGAGGATTGTCATTTACGTCTAAAATGTCTACATCGATCCGATAAACCTTCAAAGGGTTATTGATGACGGCTTCGACGTTTATCAAGCATTTGGGCTCCTCCGCACAGAGCTCCTCTCTGTCTATCCTTTCACTGACATACAAGAAACCAGTCTTCAGATTTACCTCAAAGAATTTTCTCTTTGGCCCAGTAACGATTTGAAAGATGCGGTGTTCCAGTTCCTGTGACTTCAGGTTGAGGTCCTTTGCAATATTTCCAACAGGGGTCCCCGCGTTTACCTCCTCTGAGACGGAATAGGAGAGCTGCCCAGCGACCGTTTCCCACTCACAAACCAGAAGAAAAAACAGATAGATCCCAGAATAGCTCCATTTACTTAAAGAAGACATATTTCAGTCCCAAATGAACAGTTTTTCGAAGTATCTTTTCAAGAAGAACAGACGATCGGTTTAATTGAGAGAAAAATATGACAGAGAAGCTGTGTTGGCGTCATCGTCCTGTCTTTACAACAAAGAGTAGAAAAAAAAAAAAGAACAGGAGGGGCTTAGCTGAGTCGAAGGGTAGAGCTGTATCTGATGGATCAACAGCGACGCCACGTGGGGAAATGATCATAGTGCAGGTTACAAAGAAAATTGGAACGTTGCATCTGCTGCTGAAATTATGTGTAACTATCGTATGGGAACAGGAGGTCTAATTTCAGCACCATGGACAGCGTGACCTGAACTCAGGGTACAGAGATGGGTTTGGAACTGCTGTGGACTGTCATTCTTCATATCTTCTCTCTTTCTCTCTATCTGAAACACAATCATCTATTTATACATCCATTAGCCACGAGGAAGATAAAATTAATTCAACCTTATTGTTTAAAAATATTCATGACATGGGTGAACTGCATTGCAGGTAAATGATTTTCCATATTTCTGTGGGGACAGTAGGCATGACGTTATGATCATCCCCTTATTTGTAATCCCAGGATTAAGCCCTGGATTCTGAGACTCCATCCTATTTCCATTCTGGAGGAAACATGATTTGATTTGAAAATATTAATCATCAACACACACACTGATCCAAGAGTCATCTCTCAACCCCAGACTGCAATAACAGTAATGGCCGACAAATAATGACCTATATTCTCATTGACTAATGCATGCAGACACAATGACAGTGTGAGCAAGGACACTATATGTAAAGCTTCTCATTTCTGTAGCACACAAGCATGTGCACACATTCACAGGCAGACACACCACCTGGCTCATAGTCCCAGACATCCCACCACGGAATTCAATGATTCAGATGATGTTTGTAGGTCAGTGGCCTTGCAGGACATTAGTCTAGATTATCATTTTCATGAAATCCACATGAGACACAGATGATGCTGCAGTTTCCTCAGCAGCATAAACAGAAGCTCAGAGGAGTGAGGTTACAGCTCATAAGCAGCTGCAGAGGTTCGATTCAGTAATATCACATCAATAGATCACTACACAAATACAGTACTCATGTATCGCTATCACTCCTCTCTCATTCTTCTCTCTATAAAAGATACTCTCTGTCTCTCTGTCCTCTTTCCCGTTTCACTCTTTATTTTCTTCTGTCTCTTTCTCCTTATCTCCCCCTCTCTTGATAGAGACAGACAGACAGACAGACAGATGGACAGAGAGATAGATAGATAGAGAGAGAGAGATTTGTGTATTTTGTAATCATTGATAAAATCCATATTTCCAGAGGGTATACTAAATGTGAATAATTCATAGTAACTAAATAATAATTAAGAAACATACACAGTATTCACTCCCACACACACCGAGCCAGATTAACAAATCTAATATTTGGTCTGTCTGACTGTCTGATTTATCTTCTGTAGTTGAAGGAGAAACAGCAGGGGGCCTGTACAGCAGTGTGTTCTGAGAGCAAAGGGAGCAGGGAGTGGTTGGCATGAGGAGGGGGCTGAACGGCTGGCGGTAGAACAGCAGTTTCTAAGGTGAATTATTAAAAGGTCACTGTCACATGTCGGCACTAAATTAGCTTTAGCTTCTTCCTCTAAGAGCCTGCTGCAGCTGTGAGCTGCGTGGGTGATGGCGAGTGTATAACGAAGAGTAATGTATGTTCAAATGTGTGACAGAAGGTGGGGGAAGGGTGCTTTCTCCGTATGCTTCAAGGCGAGTTCTCCCCACCATCTTTCTCCTTCTCATCTCCATAGCAACCCCATTTCAGACATACACATTACACACATGTGCCCAAACACACACCATTCCTAATGTAAAAGCCTACAGATTTACTTTTTAGCAGTAAGATGGTGGACATTGATCCAGAAAACAAGATACACACATACACACATGCACACACACAGGCACACACACACACACACACACACACATATACACACTCAGCTGGGAAACTCAAACCCTGAATCCTGTGCTTACTCGGACTGATCACAGTGGGGCTGCTCATGCATTGGTAATGTAGCTTTGCAGCAGCATATTCACACTTTTTCAACCCCCACTGCCCCACACAGAGTCTAACCTTTGCATATCGCCAGCCCGGCCCACATCTGCAGTCTGCACATGACGTCCTGCTTCAGGGGTTGAGATACTGAAGTCATTCTTTTGAAGTGAAAGTCAGGGAAGGGAGGAAAGGTAAAGATGCTCTGGATATAAAGAGGTCTAAGAATAGAGAAGGGGATAGAAGAGATGTACTGTTCAACCTATTCCTGTCATACTGTCTTATTACTAAATAATGAGATTTTTTTTGTTTTCAGAGAAAGGGGAGATTGAGAGGGTGGGGGTATTGCGCCTCGAATTAATCCAACAACCAGTTAATCATTCATTTCAAATCTTCATTCGTCTCTTCTGGTTTTCCGGAGAAGTAGGGCAGGGGCAGATCCATGGAAACAAGACGAAAGAAAAGAACACTGCAATATGGAGCATGCCCAAATGTACACATTCTCTCAGCCATGCGATAACAACCACAGACACGAACGGCAACACACTGTTCACTCATTTGGAAAGTCTGGCACAATGAGGGAGGAAAAGAATCACATAATTATTCAATCTAATGTAAAATAACACAAAGGTTGCAGATCTGCTTTTCTCCGATGGTGCCATGTCCTCATGAAATTTGATATCTCCAGAGCTACTGATGTGAAAAAGTATGATGTTTCACTGTGAAATAAAAATAATGTTAATTTCCTAGAATGTATACTTCATTATTCAACTATTTGCTGAAGATTTAGTCAACACAAAGCTTGCAGATACAGTGTGTTTGTGTGTGAGAGAGCTGTGAGAACGACAGATGGTTAGAGAGAAGATGCTGTTCAGGTTTCATTCATATATAAATATTGTGGCTCATTATAGCTTCCTCAGAATATCAGCTGTGGGAATGTCTATTATAATTAAGTGGATAGATTGTGACGGTGTACAGTTATGGGCTGCTTTGCTACAACAGAACATGAACCTGTCAATAAAGCAGGAGGTCCAACAAGCAATGGTGACAACAACGATAGCATGGAAGTCTGATTGGTTACCCAGAAATAATGTCAAATCCTGATTGGCTTAACTGTGTGCCTGGAGATACAGGCAGGGTCCCATAAATCTCTGCTTTCACAGGAGGCAGCTATAATTGATTCACTGGATCCCCTCTCGTATCCATGGTGACGCAGATGCAGTGCAGCCCCTGTGGATGCCTCCTCCCTTATTTTGTCTTTCCTCCACACCCAGTTTATATGAACACTCAGGTCATATGGTAAGGACAGGACACTCTTTTTATCCTGATAAATTTCCATTCCCATCATAATAATCATACAACAATAACACTAATACATCCTTTCCCATTTTTTTAAATACTTCCTATAATCTCAGCCTACCACATGCTCTTGTGTGTGTGTGTGTGTGTGTGTGTGTGTGTGTGTGTGTGTGTGTGTGTGTGTTTGTGGAATTAAAAATCTAAATTTATAGTCAGGCATGGATAACCTAGTTTAGTCAATCAAATAGTACAGCCAAGTCAGGAGACAGGCACACTGTCTCTGGCATGAGTGACAATGCAAAATGGGACAGCACCCACTATCTTTTTATCAATAATGACTCAATACCAACATCATCAATACAGTAGCACAAGCAGAGTGGCAACAAGCGACATAATTGAATGTAACGACACCAGGACTCATAGTATGAAGCACAAAGGAAAATGGCAATCATTACCATTTTATACCACAAGAGGGAGCCTTCTGTAAAACGTCCCTTTGTTCTCAACAGAGCCCATCTGCACCAGCACATACACACTGATGTGAGCACCAGGTGAACCTGTAAAGTGTTATATTGGATTAGCAGCTTCACACGCTTCAAGAACTGTATCAGTGCAACAGATACACTTACATCGATGGTTCCACTGCTGGGGGAAATTAAACTTCATCCCTCACAGATGCAAAAGGAGATGTTCATGTATCTGACAATATCTGCACATTCTCATCAGTCTGATAGATATCAAAACAAAGAGGAAAAGGTGGATACTTCCAGGAGCCACAGCGTGTGCTTGCAGGTACATGCACAGGCAAAACCTGACAGATAATGATCTGTAATTTGCCCTACATCATTACCTTCCTCTATGCAACAGTGCAGTGTTGCGTACTGTCTAGTTTTATTTTCCTATTCGTCATGGCAATCCGGATGTAGGCAGCACAGCATATTATGTGAATTGCAGGTGAAGGACTGTTGCACTCAGGCTTGACCTATTTCTTTATATAAAGAGACGAAAAGGACTGAATAATAGAGGAGAGTGGTGCCGGCCTACAGAGAATCTGAGGCTGGAAACAGCTGAAATGGTTTTGCGAGACTGTTCCACTTTCCACAGAAATGAGGAAAACTATATATAAAATAATGACTTGCACACAAATTATTTAAGCCTGGATTCTGTTCTCCCACTCCCTAAAAATAGCAGACACCATCTTTCCCTCTTATCATCATCAAAAATGCGTACTTCAGTCTATGTGGAGCAACAGAGGCCCAGAACAATGTGGGTACAAGTGCAGCAATAATGACTTATAATAACTTTCAGCATCTTTCTATGTGGTTTGTGAAGGGAGAGGTAGAGTTTACATGAAGGTCGTGAGAATGTTCAGGTTTAAAGTTCAACATTAGCAGGTGTGAGGCCAAAGGTAAAGCAAATCAGCATCTTAGAATTCAAACAATAGCAGAAGGCCACTTTTAAAAAGCAAGATGAGTGTTTGCTTTAGACCTCAGCTGCTTCCTGGCTTTGTGTGGGTACACTGTTCACTTGCGAATATCCTTTTTCATGACATCGTTAAGACGATTGCACCTAATCGCATTACAGGAGCAACACTGTTGAATTATCTCTTCACACACTTTGGTGAAGCCTTAATCCACAACAACTGGGAATATTGACACTGGTGACAGAGAGGAACAGAGGATTCAACAGGAATATTCTATGTAAAACACTTGAAGGATGACTGATAATTACTTGGTTTTAAAATATTTGCTTCAACAAACAATATGTGGCCATTTTATGTTGTAATATTCACAAATGGAATATTTGTCTACAGCTTTTGTTCTACGTGGATTTGTGTTTTAATTTTTTTGTATATTCTCTATTCTGGGGAAACAGGACCAGGACCTTTTACAACTCAGCTCTCAGACAAAGGACAAAGCAAAGTGAACTCGAATTATGGGAACCACGGCAAGTAAACAACAGATTAGGGAAGAATTATACTACAAACTCATTTTAGACCTCATTTACAGGCACTTGTAAACAAGCAAACCAAACTGCCCTCTGTAAGTTTTAATCATGTTTTAATGCCCAGGATGGCAGTGTTGCTGCTCTACTCGCACTAACCAGATTTTCACTTCATTAACTGTAATGTGCCGTATATCTTATCCAGCTCAGCATTTCAATGTTCTCTTTTTTTTCCATCCTCAGTTCTTTAAATGTCATCCTGCTGATGAGCTGGCCTGCAGTTCAGAAGCTACAGGAGAGACCCACACTTTATAAAAAAAAAGCATTGTCATACCCACATAGAGCTGAAGGAAGCATTTTCTATTTCGGGCCTGAGAGGGGTCGAAAGATAAGGTTCTGCTGGAGTTCTGCCTCACTACTGATGTAATCTGCTGCAGTTTTATATTTATACATTATATTTTTAAATAATCATCTTTGGTAAGAGGCTGCAGATATGACACATTAGTTTAAAAGCACCCAGTAGAGTTAGGGTAATGTGATAAACATTGTTAATCTATGAGAACAAAGAACGTGTTCCATACTTCAGTATATAAACCACACCTATTCCACACATTACTGAGTAGAATCAGATCATCAAAGGTCAGGGGGGACATGTAAGTACGCTACAACAGGCCTGTGTAAGCAGAAATACTTGATGTAGTTTTAAAAATAATATAAGGTATGCATTAGAATCTGGGCGCAGATCTCATTCTGCAGATCTCTCTCTCCCTCTCTCTCTCTCCCACACACACGCACACACACAGGCAAATAAAAAAAGACAGTGAGGGGAGAGAAAGCAAGAAAGAAACAGAGAGAAAGAAAGATAGCGAGAGATTAGCCTTGGGCTCAGGGCCTGAGGCTGTGAAGAATAACTGAGATTTACCAGTGTTTCCAGAGAAAGAAAGAATTTATTCTGACACATTTAGCTCTGCTAACAGATCACTGCTGTACAGATGGACAGAAGGAAAGTATCAGTGCTCATGAAAGGATGGAGACTGATTTTATTAAAAAATAAAGAAATAAATAATGAAATAAAGAAATATAAACAATCACAAATCACATCACTTGAAAAGACAGGCAAAAACACTAACACAGTAGTCATCATGTCTTTCTTTTATAGCCATCATTTTTTTTATTCAAATTGCAGTTTCGCGATCATACAGGAGAGGGCATATGAATAGATAAAGGCGAGAGGAAAACAGAATATGTAGGAGGAAGATGGAGAGGTGGCGCATGCAAGAAAACAAGATTTTAATCAAAGGACGAAAATGAAAATCTTCAGAAAGAAAGAAAGAAAAAACGGATGAAAATAAGACGGGATGAAAATGAGATGGGCAAGACTGAGGCTGGAAAAAAATATGGGTGAGAGATGGTGAGAACAAAGAGGAGCAGAAGAGAGGCAGTCAGTGGGAGGAGAGGGTGGGATATGAGTCAAGCTTACTGCAATAATACTCCACACCAGGGTTTTTTTGTTTTTTTCTTTTTTAATTCATGCACTACACTAGGAATATATGGGGGAAAGCATTTAGGGTTTAACATATTAACACACATTCATAAAACTGTGCATGACTGACAGTGTGTGTGGGTTATCTTATAACCAAATCTCCCTGCTTAATAGTGTCTGACCCTGAATGCCGACTCCCTGACATTCTTATAACAGATGGTTCATCTAAAAACACATGCAGCAGGCTAAGAGGAAAAAGAGAGAGAGAGAGAGAGAGAGAGAGAGAGAAAGCGCTACATGTGGGATATGATGACTCACCTAATGTGGACAACAGCACAGAGTTACATACTAAATACAATACAAATCATGCTTTGAACATTAAGGAATCATATCAATAACATAATTAAGAAACATATCAGCTGTATCTATAATTACCAGAAACATATACATAGAGGATCAACGCCAAACAAATATCTATCTTGACTTGGATAAAAGGTCCATGTGGGTTTTCTCTAGGTACTATGGTTTCCTCCCACAATCCATGCACATTAGGTTAACTGGACACTTCATTTGCCTCTAGGTGTGTGAGTAAAGGGTGTGTATATCCTGTGATGGACTGCTGACCTGCCCAGGGTGTGTTCCTGTCTGTCACTCAGTGATTGGATAGAGTCCAGCATCACCCTCACTAGGACTAATATGTAGTTATTAGAAAATGAATAAATGCTTATTTACACAGAAAAGTTTTTTAGTTTTTTTTTTTTTGGAGCATATTTATATAGCCAAGGGTGACTGAAGGTCTGATTCAATCCAGTTTTTTTTTTTTTTTTTTTATTCTACAGGTAGACAACGCTTTTACCCTGGGGTCTCACTTCCTTTCCTAGCATTTTCTGCCTGGCAGGACACACAACTCCCAGCTTGAATCAGGCCCCTGAGGACTGGATTGGACTGGATATGTGCACCCCTGTGTATAACTCTAAGATAATTACATCACTAAAGCAGGGAAATATGTACAGCACAAGGAACTTTGTCTATAAAGTCAAAATCACTGTCACTACCACCCTGTTGATCATGCATAAATGTGACTCAATGTGTGACTCAAATACAACATGTGACTATCAATCAGACATGACAATTGTGCCTGCAGAGTTTAGCAGCTGTACAGTGGGCACTGTAAGCACAGAAATCCTCTTACAAACAGTGCAGGATTCCACGAACCATTCACACAGTGCGTACCACATTTCATCTGGTGAATCAGGTTTTTAAATTTGGACAGTTGTATGTTAGCATCAGGGTGGATATTCCCCCAACTGTGCATTCTTCATTAGTTTCCCACTTCATCCACGCAGCCTCACTGACCCCTCCGTCAGTTCAATCCCACAGGCAAGCAGCGTTGACCTAAGTACCGCAGCAGATGTTGCGGCTGCGTGAGCACAGAGCAGCGCAGACTTACATCTGTTCACATCTCTGTTGATTCAGAAAAAGAGGAGAAATAATTAAATATAGGACTAAATGCACTTAACGAGGCATTAGCTATTATATCAGTCATCCTGAAACTTGGGCAGTCTTTCACACTGCATTTACACGACAAATTCAAGTCTCTTGGATTTGTGCAACCAAGAGAGATTACTAGCACGCAAAGGCAGGCCCCAGAGAAAGACTGCCTCTCTTGGTTCACTTGCATTAACGTCCAGCTAACAGGAATCATCCACACAGCCGCAAGTCAGTGGACTGAAACTTACTGAAAGTGAGGGCTTATGTAACTAGGAGTCTGGGTCAGACCTACTGACACCATATCAGGCATGAAAAGGAGACTGATCTTTGCTAGATTTAGAGGTCACTGCAGTAGGCCAAAAAAATAAAAAAAATAAAAAACATACCACCATTTAAACAATGTTATTTTTACAATAATGAATTGTGATTTAGAATCTTTACCAACAAAAGGGAAATAAATCATGGATATAAATTATAAAATCAATGCAATAAAGGCAGCACACCAGGTATCTGTACTCTAAACTGCAGAAGCAGTGCTGCAGAAGCACCTGTGCTTGTTGACATCTACATTCAAACATGGAGGAAAAGCAGATACAGTCAGCAGTGCATAAAAGCACCAGGAGCATTCATCTCTTTTCAGCATGCTGTTATCTAAACAGCTGTTAAATAACTATTAAATACTCTGTATCAATGATATATTAAGAAAACATGTAAGCATCGTAGATATCGATCTCTGCAGAAAGAAACACACTAATCAAACATCGCATGTGTGCTGAGGAAGAAGCTTCAGGCTATTACTTTTTAGTCAGTGAGTTTGGGGGCAATAAATTAGTCATTAGCAGGAAAAACATTCAATGTTTTCTTAAAGACAAAGAGCTTTGGTTAGTGTCATTCTCTGAGTGGGTGTGTCTCTGAGTCCATCACCACGGCAACACATTGTCTTTGTTTTCGCCTCCATCTCCATCTTTTTTTTCTGCCGTTTTAATGCCGTGGATATGCCAAATGAACTTAGCCGACATGCACGTCTATGAGCACTTGTGCGGCGATGTCCAGTGACAATAACGACAGTTGTCCAGTGATATTAAAGGCAGTTGTTTGCACTGGAGCCTTCTGAGCACGGAAATTAGATTACCATCACTGCTGCTGACCTCAATGTGAGTGAAGCCGTCCTCGCAACAAAGCTGGCGCGATCAGAGAGAATGTGTCCTACACACAACAGCACACGCAGCATCCAGAGCACTGAGCCTACAGGCACGAGGAAGACGAGCATGAGGCTGGGGCCACGGAAACACAAACATGACACGCAGGCAGACAGTAAAATGTTGTGTATTAAAATGTGACAGGATGGACAGAAACATCAGAGACAGAAAAGAGGGGGGAAAAAAGAGGCCAAAGGATGGGGGAGGGGGAAGTGAGCCACGTGGAGAGTTGCAGAGGAGATGTCATGTGGTGTGCAGAGAAAAAGAAAACTGTATCAAACAGAGGTGGGAAAGCAGACAAACCGAGTCGCAGGCAAAAAAAAAAAAAGAAAAAAGAATGCTTTACAAGGAATGGTATATACTTGCAAAAACATATATGAGCATTTTTGGTGAATAACATTCAGTTGCCTCCATGAAAAAAAAAAAAATATACCACATACAATCATACAACCAGCTGAGGCTCCATTGTCTCAGTCTTGGACATATTACTCCCTCATCTCTTTCGCTCTCTCTCTCGCTCTGTCTCTCCCTCTGTCACTGAACGGGCAAAGTCACACTCACTCCATCACATACACAGATGTGTAAAATGCAAAGACTGATGAACCCTGAATAGTTTGTGGTGCAGACACGTTGCACACAAACACAACTGCACCAATCTGCTGAACTAGCCAGGCAGACCCATTAAGCCCCCGAGCAAACAAGCACGCCGCGGCCTAGGAAGGCGCATTATATACTGCAATAAATGTACCGGTTCAACAAAACTACACTGCAGAGGGATATTTCCAGTCCAAAATGCCAAGATGAAATAAAAATCATAAAACTGCTACGCGGTTCTATAAACAACATCTCTGACAGAAATCTAATCTCATTAAGTGGCACTGGTGCTTTTTCGTATTTAATACATTTTAATCACCGCAATTAATCTTTTTCAGGCACAGCTGTCCAGGCACAGCTTATCACTGCTGCTTGATGTGCGAAATACATGATGTGTTACATTTAAATGTGCGCATATAATACGCATGCACATGTGCAGGAGTAGTGAATGCTATCCAGTGTGTTCTCATTCTGTGTGCATATACCTGTAACTCTGCTCAGTGATTCAACATGTGCTTTTTAACACAGACACATTTGTTAATGGTTAAACAAACACATTCCTGAAACTTAAATTCTTCCCAAGTCTACTGAGAGAAAGGACCGTATCAGAAGCTCCACTGTTTGTGCCATTTCTATTGATTTTCTGACCCATCTTTATTTTTTTTTTTCAATGGAATACATGCCCTACTATTCCAATAAATCAGTTTTGTTTACATATTGTGAGGTGTAGATAGATGATGTGCTGAACAGCCTTTTCCCCTCCCCCTGCACAGCTTCCTCCCTCCCTCCTGCATCCTCTTCCGTTGCTGTTGCTAAGACGGCTGAGCACAAGCTACTATATCTGAGCAAACCATTCCAGTCAAAGAGGTGGAGCTCACCCTGTGTTGCTATGGGCAACGCACAGTGTTCAAGAGAGAATAAGCCCAGTATGCAGACAGCCCAATAGTGATAAAATATGACCTATTTTTTAGATAGTCAAAAGGGAGCATGTACACCCAACCATAGCAGATTTTCAGGTTTCTATCATCAACATACGGCCTTTGCACATTCCTGTGGAGCATTTTAGAGCACAACAGCTAATAAATCTACAACAAAATTGAGAACGACTATAATTAAGATGCTATGCAGACCACCATTTGGTCTCCACTTCACTCTCAGCCCATCGTGATTCACTGCACACCAGCTGCAGGCTCACTCTTCTCTTCTCTGCTGTGGCTGCAGCCATTCATGGTCCACTGAATCACTTTAACAACACCAGTGGGCACAGACTACAAGTAACTCTGTCAGTCGGTCAGTTATGCTCCGTCTGCCTCACACACAAATACACACTATGATAGATAGATAGATAGATAGATAGATAGATAGATAGATAGATAGAT
>JABWDL010003255.1:0-10229 GCA_015343265.1 Pao palembangensis | reverse complement strand
TCTACATCTGGTCCTTGGCCCATTGTCAACATTTGCTGGAATTTTTTATTATTTATTTTTAAATCAGTTAATAAACTTTTTAGTCACTCAACAGTCAAACACCAACTTTCACATAACATTCTTTCTTGGCAGAGGTAATGAACAAATACATGTATTTTTAATTTTCCAAGATAAAAGTAGCAAAGATGCAGGCAGACATGCTTGAGCTGTGATACGGTCTGAGAGAAACCTTTCATAATTTTGTTTTTTGTATGTAAACACAGTACAGCCATGCTGTTCATATTCTTTTTACATATGAATAATATTCTAGTTTTGTGAAACAGACAAGTGTTTATTCACTCTTTTTCTTTTGTATCTTTTTAGCTGTGGATATATCGTCCTTGGTGCTGCACCTGGCAACGTGAGAGGGTGTACCCTCCTCCTTGACTTTTGAAGGCACCTGGGAAACACTAGTGCCACTGCAACTGTGAGGTAAGAGGTTAGAAGATGGATGGATGGATGAATGTGTGTCATCCTGCTGCACCCATGTTGTTACACTCCTGCACCATAGGTGGCAGTAGCATGCCTTAGTTATCAGGCAGACAGCGGAAGGGTTGCACTCTGGTAGGTGAGAGAAGCATGCGCCGTGTGCTTCTATTGTCTCCTTTTTAGAGTTTAAACATGGATAAGACTGTTTTTATGATCATTTTTATGACAGCCTCCTGTACCCTGGGCTCTCTCACACCTGCTGTTGCCCTGTCAGCTCTTTTTTTAGGTATACTCTAGTCGAAAATTGTTAATTTCAGAATAGAATCTGATGCATTAATGCTAAAAAATAATTTAATTTAAAAAATTTAATTTAAAAAGAACTCTCAAACCCATGACCCTTTTTGCGGCTGGCATATGACCGACCGTACAGCATCACAGATAAAACTGAATAAAATCATCCTATTAAAATAAAATGAAAACAAAATAAATGAATTAAAATAAATGGATTCCATCATCCTGAAAACATCATATTGTGGACCAACCCATATCCCTCTCTTCCATAATAAATTACATTTCCTAATAACAGGCTTTGAATTTGTGCTTACATCTGTTACAGAAATATATTAACTTTTTCATCCTAGGTCATCTGGGTCCAGGAGGAGGAGAAGAGTGCAGCTATCCTGAGTGGGGCACGGGCTGTTAAGTTTAGAAAAGCTTCCAGCCAGGTTCTCATAGAGAGCCCGGCTGGCAAGTCAATAGGTGGGGCACAGTCCATCACACTCCGGCTCTGCACAATCTCCCCGCTCGAAACACCACCTCTGGGTCTCACAACCTCCGCTGCTGGGGCTTGAATAAGAAACCAGTGTCCTTAGGGTTCGGATAGGTTGTTAGGGTTGGTCATCCACATTATTAGAGTTATGGCTGCTAATAGGGTTATTTTTGTAATTAGGGTTTATGTGACATTAATTCGAACCATGAGGATTAGGGTTAGAAATTCCCTCCGTTCCTGAACGTATCATGATCCCATGTCCTGTCCGGTCCGTTCCAGTCAGTTTCAGCCACTATTGTGGCCACTATTGTGGCTGAAACTGACACAATAGTTCCACAGGAATCCTCAGATTCGAGTTCACTCCTTCCTGCTGCTGCCAAGGTAATTCCATGTTGATGGTAACCTGTTTAGGGAGAATAAATGTGGATAAATCCAAATCCTGCGGAACCATCAGCACCACCAACACGCCGTTTCTCTTATTGATTGCTGTTTCCGCCTCCACTGTCCGCTGGGATTGATGCTGCGGCGATCCAACAGTCTGTGTAGCGAAGGACGACTTCCTCTTTCTCGGTGCATCAAACTGTGTTCCCACAGTGTTGTTTTGTTCAGTCCGTGTATCCGTTTGTGTTATGTTTCTCTTCGTTCTCCAAATATTTTTCAGGTTCTGAGAAGCCAAGGTAAGTGAAGACGTCTTTTTCTTTTCTTCCTGAGTTTCCTTTGTATGTTTTACTCTAATTGGGGATGATGCTACAGATCGGGAGGTAGATGCCAGAGCGGCCAGAGCAGTGGGCTGCGCCTGCCTTGACTGAGAAGGTCCGTAGCTTTTTCTTTAAACTTTGCTTCAAGTAACATCTCCATCAGTTATTTAGTTTTTTACTCGGAAGTGTAATCAGATTACATTTATTTAGTTCTTTACTAAGAAGTGTAATCGGATTACATTTACTTAGTTCTTTACTCGGAATTGTAATCGGATTACATTTACTTAGTTCATTACAAAGAAGTGTAATTGGATTACCTTTACTTAGTTCTTTACGTGGAAGTGTAATTGATTACAGTAACGTAATTCTTTATTCGGAAGTGTAATCGATTACATTTACTTAGGGTTAGGGTTAGTTAGGGTTAGGTTTTTTAGAATTCCCGTTTCCGTTATATTTCAAACGGGTCCGGGAGATGTAAAGGGCACAGTCCATCCTTTCTATGTCTCCATTTTTCTTCTCTGGCCACTTTGTGAAAAATTATTTTATTATTATTAGGGTTAGGGTTAGGTTCTTTTCTTCTCCTAGAATTATAATTTCTTTTCTAGGAATTTCCTTGCAATCTTAGAATTAAAATGCCCTTAGGATGTACCGTCCTTAAGGTTAGAATAAAATTTGGGGTTAGGAAATTAAAATTTATTGTTCATTCTCAATATCTTAATTTGGTAGAACTTTTTTTTTTTTTTTAGGGTTAGGGGTTAGGGTTAGGTCAGAAAAGATTCCCTCCGGAGTCTGAGACTCCGGAAGAAAGAGGTCAAAAGCGACCAGGGGCACAGTCCATCCTCCCCGCCATTTCTTCCCTCCTCTTCCCCAATGATTGTCGGGGTTGTATCTTTCCCTTAGGGTCAAATTAAGCCCCTTAGGGGTAGATGTAAATTAAAATTTTAAATCCCCAATTTCTAAAAAAATATTAAATAAATAAATTAGAGTTAAAATTTCAGTTCTAAATTTTCAAAGTTAAAAAAAACTTTAAAATTAGGAGTCACATTCCTTAAATTTGGGATTATGGATTAGGGTTAGGGTTGGGTTAGGGGAAAATTATTCTCGCAGGGCTTTGCCCTGCGGGAATAGGTGCACAGTCCTCCAGAGGAGGTCCTAGGCGGGGTCCCCCAGCTCCCCAAAATAATTCACCACCCTGAGGTGGTGAGGTTTCAAAAAATTAGGCTTTATTGCCTTAACAGAGATCAGCCTGTCGACGTTTCGGCCTGTATTGGCCTTCTTCAGGAGGCTGATCTGCTCTGTGCAAGAGTCTGAGCTGTTCTGGCTCTAGCACTCTGCTGCGCCTGCTTTTAAACGGCCCCTCCCCTCCGTGTTGTACTCAGCCCCTCCCTTCTGTGTTTGGGTTTGGGCATTTAATTTACTTGTGCTTGTGCTTAACTTTTGACTGTTTTGTCCTTGTTTTTTCACCTTTTCCTTTATTAATTTAAGTTTCCCCCTTTCCAATTTCACTTTTCCTTTTGATAATTTAATAATTAATTAGGTTTTGAGCTTTTTTTGTTTGATGTTGTTTCTAATTTAAGATCAATCCTTCCCTTTTTGCTGTTTTCTGTCCTTTTCTCTGTCTCCTTTCTCCACCTTCACCTCAATTCTACTCTTAGCCTTCATTAAGTCCCTCCTTTATCTGTCCCTTTTGTCTTTCCATGTAAGTTCTGTCCCTTTAGTTTCATTTGCCTTTAAATGACCTCATCTTGGGTTCTGTTATGGCTTATACATGTTTTGGGCTTACAGTAACACAGGTATGTATGGACATCAGGTTAGGATGAGGATAGGCTTTATTAGGGTTAGAAGAGGGTTGTGGGAAATTAGGATCAGAGGTTCCAAAAATTAGGCTTCAAAAAAATCAGTTAGGGTTAGGACCACAGATTAGGGTTCCAACAGCCAATTAGGGTTAAGTAGCCCCAGTAAGAAATTAATTTAGGGTTAGGAATAGGATTTAGGGTTAGGGTTAGGGGTTAGCAATAGGTTTAGGGTTAGGGAGACTGGGGGAATCCCACCCGGTGCCTCCCGGGGCACGGGCTAGATTAGGTTAGGGGAAAATTATTCTCGGGTTAGGGTTACGGTTAGGGGTTAGGTTAAGTGAACTGTCAGACAGGAAAGGGGGGGGCACAGTCCTTCCGCTCCGGTGTTACGTCGTCTCCCGGTCCAGCACTTCCCGCCTGGGTCTCACTCGTTTCCCTGTTATTGCTCAAAAAAGATTATTAGCTCATATTTCAAAGTCCTTAGGATTAGTCCTTAGGGTTAGGATTAGTTCTTAGGGTTAGGGTTAATAATTGATAACGGTTAGGATTCAACAGGTTGTTATTTTTCCTACCGTCCCTGAACGTCTCACGGTCCGTATCTTTATTGTGTCCGTGTTTCTGATGCAAACTCCCACATTAGTTCCACCGGTAATTCCAGGTCAAGGTTCCGTCCTTCCCACTGTTGTCCAGGTCCATTTCCTCCGATCGTCAATCTTAATGGGAGGATGAAGGTAGGTATATCGACCTTCTGCGGAACATTTGGCTTACCCGATGCTGCGTTCCTGTTGTCAGTCCGCGTTTCCACTTCCGCCATCCTCCAAGGTAGGTGTTGTGGCTGGGGCTGTTCGACAGGATGTGCTGGAAAAGCAGATTTACTCTTTGTAGGTGCATCAAGCTGTGTTCCTGTGATCATCCGTTGTTTCATCCATGTCTCCGTCTGTATGGCTGAAGTCCTTTTCTGTTTATAGATTTGGTCTTGTATCCGAGGAGCCCTGATTGCTGGAGTCACCTTCTTCTCATTCCCCGTGATTTCCTGTGCGTGATTTCTTTTACCAGCTGACTACACTTCATTAATAGATGTAAACCCTAACCCTAACCCTCCTCTTCTCCTTTTCTTTTCACCAGTATTATCAGTGTGTCCAGTCTTCCTTGCCGTTCTGTCTCTCTCCCCCTCTTCTCTCTCTCTCTCTCTCTCTCTCTCTTTCTCTTTCTGCAGGTCTTTCATCTCCAGACCTTCATGCTGCATGGACCTCAGCCTCTGACAAACCCAGGGTCCACCGTCAGCACCTGCCTACACCGTTCCTCTTTTATATGTATTATATATATTATGTCTGATATGTTTGTATTTCTTTGGTTCTATGATTGTATCTGTTTCTCCCTCTCTCTCTCTCTCTCTCTCTATTCTCTCTGTCCTGTCTCCCTCTTCTTTTCCTCCTTTATCCAGCCAACTTTCAGCAGGATGGTTCCTCCTTGTAAGCCTGGTCCTGCTCAAGGTTTCTTCCTGTTAAAGGGAGTTTTTCCTGCCACTGTGCTTACCTGGGGGTTCAGGCTCTGGGTTTCTGCCTCTGTAAAGCACCTAGATACAATTCCTTTTATAAAAGGTGCTATAGAAAGAAAATTAAAGTGAAATTTAAATTGAATTGAATTTCCTTTGTTAGGCTTGCGCCTCCTTCGCACTGACTCCCACCCGGAAGCCTTCAGCATGGACTCCAACTCGGGCTTTCTGGGTCTTGCCTCCACTGTCACTCCATAATCCCGCAGCCCCTCTGGACCCATTTTGAAAATGTTAAAAGCCCTCTTTCACCTTTTCTCCACCTTCAATAATCTTCAACCTTGCAGGAAAAAGCACACGCACCTTAATTCCGCTCTCCTTCAGTTGCTTCCAGGTATCTCTGTATTGTGCCCTGGTTGTTGCACACCTGAGTTGGTGAAGCATTTCCTCTGGAAGTGCAGTGCTGCTGTAGACCAGTGGGCAACGGACAGTTCCTTACAATTCCCATACTTACCAGCAAGGAAATAAAAACAAAAAAAACTGTTCTTATCAGTTTAATATCTGATACGTCCCCTACCCGGGGACCATATATTAAATTGATTTTTGGAACAGGGAGATGGAATAGGGGCTTGCTCCGTCCACTCCACGCATCGACCTGGTATTGCAGCACCTCCAGGAACGGTGCACCTCCCCTAACCCGTTTTGAAAATGTTAAGCCAAATGTCTGCATTTACTGTTGAAAAGCTGACTGACAGTGCCCATAAAACAGTAATTGTTAGAATGTTTCATGAAACTGTGAATGCAGAGGATATTTGTATATGGTTGGGAAGATACTGCACTAGACCAGGCTACCCAGGTGAGAGATGAGGATGTAATCTGGACTTGTGCTTGGAGGGTCCTCATTCAACAATGGGAAGACCCACAAGGCTTCCGGGGCCTGAAACATCTCCCTTCCCTGATAGTTTTGAGTAATAACAGAGGCTGCATGCAATTCAATTCAATTTTATTTCTATAGCACCTTTTACAATAAAATTGTCTCTAAGTGCTTTACAGAGGTAGAAACCCAGAGCCTGAACCCCCAGGTAAGCACAGTGGCAGGGAAAAACTCCCTTTTAACAGGAAGAAACCTTGAGCAGGACCAGGCTTACAAGGGGGAACCATCCTGCTGAAAGTTGGCTGGGTAAAGGAGGAATAAAAGAGGGAGACAGGACAGAGAGAATAAAGAGAGAGAGAGAGGGAGAACAGATACAATCATAGAACCAAAGGAATAGAAACAAAATACAATCATAGAAATACAAACATATCAGACATATATACACATAATACAGCATAGCAGGTTGTTTTAAAGAGATGAACAGTATAGGCAGGTGCCGACAGCGGACCCTGAGTTTGCCAGAGGCCAAGGTCCATGCAGCACGAAGGCCTGGAGACGGAAGACCTGCAAAGAGAGAGAGAGAAAGAGGGAGAGAAGGGGGGGAGACACAGAACGGCAAGGAAGACTGGACCCAGATAATCCCGGTGAAAATAAAAGGAGGAGAAAGAAGAAGAAAAGGAGGAGAGGACGTGAGGGAGTGGTTGGTGTTGAGGAAGTGGGGAACTGCTCAGTGGATCATGTGATTGTCCCCAGCAGCGTAGCCTGTAGCAGCATAGCTGTGCTAAAAATTGAAGAATAAGAGTGATGAGCCTATTCTAGCTGTAGCTAAGAGAACTGACTAAACTAGATCTATCAGCCCTACACACTTGGTTTGAGGCTAGCTGTATGCTTTAGTGAACAGAAAGGTTTTAAGTTTGATCTTAAAGGCAGACGTGGTGTCTGCCTCTTGGACCCAGGTTGGTAACTGGTTCCACAGTAAAGCTGCCCGAAAGCTAAAAGCTCGTCCTCCCAGTCTGCTTTGATGAATTCTAGGAACTACAAGTAAACCTGCACTCTGTGATCTGAGTGTTCTTTTAGGTATATACGGAACCATGAGATCCTGCAGGTATGAGGGAGATAGTCCATTTAGAGCTTTATATGTTAGAAGGAGAATCTTAAAGTCTATTCTAAATTTCACTGGAAACCAGTGAAGAGAAACTAAAACTGGAGAGATCTGCTCCCTGGTGCTGATTCCTGTCAGAACTCTGGCTGCAGCGTTCTGTATCAGCTGCAGGTTGTTAATGGAATCATCTGGACATCCTGACAGTAATGAGTTGCAGTCGTCCAGTCTAGAGGTAACAAAAGCGTGGACCAGTTTTTCAGCATCACTCTGTGACAGGATGCTCCTGATCTTGGCAATATTACGGAGGTGAAAGAAGGCGGTCCTAGAAACCTGTTTAATATGAGGGAGAAATGACATGTCCTGGTCAAAGATAACTCCCAGGTTCCTTGCAGCCGTACTGGAGGACAAAGTAATGCCATCCAAGGAGAGAATGCTATCTGATAATCTAGTCCTCAGATGTTTAGCTCCAAGAACAATGACTTCAGTTTTGTCTGAGTTTAAAAGAAGGAAATTGGAGGTCATCCAGTCTTTTATGTCTTTGAGACATGCCTGGAGTCTGGCTAATGGCTCAAATCAGATTTCATGGATAGATACAACTGCGTATCGTCGGCATAGCAATGAAAATTTATGCCGTGTTTCTGAATTATATTCCCTAGAGGGAGCATGTAAAGAGTGAACAGGATTGGCCCAAGCACTGAACCCTCTGGAACACCATGATGAACCTTTGTATACTCAGAGGAAACATCATTAACATGAACAAAATGAAATCGATCTGATAGATAAGATTTAAACCAGTCTAGAGCTGTCCCTGTGATCCACTACCAGGGAGAGCCAAAGCTCTGCCGCAAATGTGGTGAGCCTGGGCTAGGGTTACAAATAGGGCTAGAGTTAGGGTTAGAAGGGTTAGGGGTCCAAATGAGGTTAGGGTTAGAAGGGTTCGGGTCTTTCCACCAGGTGATACTGATATGACTGATAAAACTGTTGAACTTTAATTTTACAATTCACATGTCAATAATTGTAAATATGTCACTGATTATAGTGAGATCTTTTTATCTTTTATCTAACTTGTTTCGATTTACATGCTCTGGTTGGATTGCTTCTGTAGCGAAGAAAATTTCCCCTCGGGGATGAATAAAGTAATTCTGATTCTGAGCCAATCCAGGCTGCCTTTAGACGAGCAACAGGGTGAAGTCACCGTCTAATCACAGGGCTAACCCAGATGAACAAAGTTTATAAGACTAATTAACATGTGGACTGACAGTTTCTAAAATCAAGAAATAGGCTAAGAAAAATATCACTGATTGATATTTCTGGTTTACATCATGTTCATGTTCACATCATGTTTATATTTTAGATTAAAATTCATCAGAGGAAGTCAAAACATCTTCAATGACCCAAACCTACAACATTTTATGGAGAAGAATCACTTAGACTGACACATGACCAGTATTTTCTTTTTAACATGACAGAATAATTTTAATTTCGTTTCAGTTTTTACATGGACAGAATACATTTGTATTTACAAATAACAGACCACATTTTCTTTTCCTTTACTCGGCTCTACTAATTCCATGCTGAGTCTACTGTTTCTTTTTCACTACATGGGAACAGTCATATTTGCCTCGGACTACTTTCAGTTTTACTCCGGGCAAGTCCTGGGTCCTCCCACCCTCCACCAGCACTACGTTGTGTTCCTGCAGGTTATGTCCTTCCCCAGGAATAAATACCACTGCTTCCTTCCCATTAGAAAGCCGCACACGAGCGCACTTCCTGTTTGCAGAGTTGGGCTTCTTTGGCTTCCGAATCATTGTCTTGAGCACCACCGCCTTAAGCTGGGGACAGCCAAAAGTTGCACCGACAGATCTAGGAGGTGTTTTGGGCTTCCCTTGACGGTGCATCTGGTTGAGAGTTGCCATTGTTCTGTAGAGAGGGGGGCCCATCCATTCAGAGGCATGTGAGGACGCTGTCAGTAAATGTAATATATAGAACATAAAGTTATGACTTGAATGTTTTTGAAACACAAAAAGAAATTACAAAATCGGGATCAAAGATACAGATATCCCTGAATATATTTATACAATATCAAACAAGTGTGGACCAACCTTTGAAAAGAGATGTCAGCACTGGCCTCAGGCACAAGAAAAAAGGCATCCCTGAAAGAAAATAATCATCCAATAAACGAAATTACAGCAAAAATAGAAATGAAAAATAGCAATCTACAATGTCTGTTTTGCTGACAAGTTTTAACGTTGCGCATGTTACATTTAATTCCTACAACTACAGTTATATTTTACTTTATCAATACAGATATTCCTTTTCTTACTTTAATTTGTTAGTAATAACATCATAAAGACTTAAATCGGCCTGCTTATGGACTTAATTGAGTCGTATTAAAAACAAATCTATGTAAATACGTTTTACTACGAACAAGATTAAGGCGAACAATGATATTTAAAATTCTATCCGCTAACGTCAAGGACTTATTTCATAAATGTAGTCTTACATGTTCCTCACGACATAACATTTATAAAGTTACAATAGCGGTTAAATAACTTTAAAACGTTACTGCATTGACTAGCGTTAACTTGGGCTCCAAAGCAATTTCCAGGCTACTAGCAGCTAACGTTACAAACAACGATTTCTAGACAGAGACCGTAATTTAAGATCGGATAATGGCTCCGGCAAATGTAAACTGCAGTACAATTCTTGCCAAAGATAAAAGATTACATGTAATAGTTCGAAGAGACTTACTGCATTTCAATTGAAGAACTACACAAGGACGAAACACCAAGTTCCGGATGTTACTATGTTCACAGGAAGTACCACTTAGTAATTCTTCCGCCGAGGTAGGAAAGATTATTTGTTGAAATATTATAAGGTGTTTTTAATGGCTTAAAAGTTTATTCGTTGATCTAAAAAAAAAAAAAAACTAGAAATGTTAGGATTAGGTTCTATAATTGAATTTGTTGAGTTTTACTTCGTCTGTATTTGTCGCAGCACGATGCGTTCAGGAGAAATATGATGGATAGA
>JABWDL010000301.1:0-15415 GCA_015343265.1 Pao palembangensis | reverse complement strand
ACAGAGCGGCAAAAGGCAAGGAAGAGACATGGAAGGACAAGGCAAAATAGGAGACAAAAGCCAAGAGGCAAAAGCACGTGGCCAAAAAGTGTGGGGAGGTAGAACCGCTTGGCTATTTATACCTCTGACCCCCCTGGATGGCTGGTCTTGAATAATTTATTTAAATTGCAAATGACTTGCTCGTGACTCGAGCTTCTCCAGATTTTTTTGTTGAAAATCTTATTTAATATAAAAATGTTCTTCAACTATCTCTCAGCATCTTCCTAACAAAAGGCATGGAATACATCAAGGACAAGGCCCCAACGGCTAACGTACTCAGTGAATGTCTCAGGCAATGGCAAGATCAGGAGGTGCTGGAGGAGGGACCAGCATGGGAAGACAAGCCCCTAAACGGCAGGTACCACCGGAACATAGCTGAAGTGGCTGATCTCAAGAAGTCCTACCAATGGCTAGAGAGGGCTGGCCTACAGGACAGCACAGAGGCACTCATCCTGGCTGCACAGGAGCAAGCCCTGAGCACCAGAGTGATAGAGGCCCAGATATACAACACCAGACAAGACCCAACTGCGACGGAAGAGGATAGCAGCAAAACAACAGAGACTTAAGTTCAAGCCGTGTCTCCCTACTATCGTGATGGGTAACGTGAGATCCCTTGTTAATAAGATGGACGAACTGACAGTGCTAGCCCAGAGTCAGAAGGAATATCGGGAGTGCAGTTTAATGTGTTTTTCCGAGACATGGCTGCATGAAGATGTGCCTGATGACTACGTTTCTATCGCGGGCTTCTCCACTGTACGGGCCGACAGAGAGCGCGCCAGCTGCGGAAAGAGCAGAGGGGGAGGGGTCGCTGTGCTCGTCAACCACCGCTGGTGTCATCCATCGCACATCACCGTCAAGGAACGGATCTGTAGTCCTGAGGTGGAACTATGTACTGTCGGACTACGGCCTTATTATCTGCCGAGGGAATTCTCTCATGTTGTGTTTGTTGCTGTCTACGTGCCTCCGTCAGCCAACGCACACAGCGCCTGTGACTCTATCCACGCTGCGGTAGCCCGGATTCAGAACGCCCACCCTACAGCCTTCATCGCCATCTCCGGGGACTTCAATCATGTCAGTTTGGCCAAAACCCTCCCCACCTTCTCCCAGTTTGTGGACTGCTCCACCAGGGAGGGAAAAACATTAGACCATCTCTATGCTAATGTTCGTGGCGCATACCTGGCGGCCCCCCTGCCCCCACTTGGCCGTTCAGACCACACCCTGGTGTTCCTCAGAACATCTTACACACCCCTGGTGAAGCGCCTTCCCCCCTCCCCCAGGTCTGTGAGGAGGTGGACAGACGAGTCTCTGGAGGTGTTACAGAGCTGCTTTGAAGTGACAGACTGGGCGGCACTCACTGAGCCCCATGGAGAAGACCTTGACGGGCTGACGGACTGCATCACCAGCTACATAAACTTCTGTGTGGACTCAGTTGTCCCAATAAAGACTGTGAGCTGTTATCCAAACAACAAGCCATGGATAACCAAGGACATAAAAGCCACACTCATTAGGAAGAGGAAGGCCTGCAGCTCAGGAAACAAGGAGGAGGCCCGGGCTGCTCAGAAGGAACTGAAGGTGCAGCTGATCCAGGCTAGACGGAGATATGGGAGGAAGCTGGAGTGGAAACTTCAGCAGAACAACATGCGGGAAGTGTGGAGTGGCATGAGGACCATCATGGGACACAAGCCGACCCGAGGGGGAAGCGTTGAGGGAGATGTGAACACAGCCAATGAGTTCAACATCTTCTTCAATCGCTTTAACACTGCAGGAACTGTCCACCTCCAGCCAGTAGCAGGCACCCCCCTCCCCCTCCATCCCCCGTCTCCTGTGAAAAACCCAGCTCACACCTCAGACTACACCACCCCTCCCCCTCCTGACACCTCCACACTGACTATCACTGAAGAGCAGGTGAGGTGTCAACTGCAGAGACTGAAGGCCGGTAAAGCACCAGGACCTGATGGAGTGAGCCCCAGAGTCTTGAGGGGCTGTGCTCCCCAGCTCAGTGGTGTCCTGCACCAGATCTTCAGCCTGAGCCTGAGTCTTCAGAGAGTCCCCCTGCTGTGGAAGACATCGTGCCTCGTCCCTGTCCCGAAGACGCCGCACCCCAGCGACCCTAAGGACTACAGGCCCATGGCACTGACCTCCCATATCATGAAGACTCTGGAGCGACTCGTCCTGGAGCAGCTGAGGCCCATGGTCCAACAACTGCAAGACCCTCTCCAGTTTGCCTACCAGCCCCATCTTTGTGTAGATGACGCCATCCTGACCCTACTCCACAGAGTCTACTCCCACCTGGACAAGCCGGCCGCCACTGTGAGGATCATGTTTTTTGATTTCTCCAGTGCGTTCGATACCATCAGGCCGGCTCTGCTGGCTGAGAAGCTGGCGGTGATGCAGGTGGATGCCTCCGTGGTGTCCTGGATTGTGGATTACCTCACTGGAAGACCACAGTATGTGCGTCTGCAGAGCTGTGTGTCGGACAGAGTGGTCAGCAACACCGGGGTTCCACAGGGGACAGTCCTGTCTCCCTTCCTCTTCACCCTCTACACCACGGACTTCAACTACTGCAGCGAGTCTTGCCACCTTCAGAAGTTTTCTGACGACTCTGCAGTGGTAGGATGTATCAGCGGTGGTGACGAGGAGGAGTACAGGACTGTAGTGGACAACTTTGTCACTTGGAGTGAGATGAACCACCTCCAGCTCAACGTGACAAAAACAAAGGAACTGGTGGTGGACCTGAGGAGGACCAAAGCTGCTGTGACCCCCATCTCCATCCAGGGGGTCAGTGTGGACGTGGTGGAGGAGTACAAGTACCTGGGGGTGTACTTGGACAATAAACTGGACTGGAGCAGGAACGCGGACGCAGTTTACAAAAAGGGCCAGAGCCGCCTCTATTTCCTGAGGAGGCTGAGGTCCTTTGACATCTGCAGGACAATGCTCAGGATGTTCTACGAGTCTATGGTGGCCAGTGCCATCATGTACGCGGTAGTCTGCTGGGGCAGCAGTCTGCGCGTGAGGGACACTAATAGACTCGAGAAGATCATTAGGAAGGCTGGACATGTTGTGGGGGAGGAGCTGGACTCTCTGATGGTGGTGATGGACAGGAGAATACTAGACAAAATCTGGACTATTCTGGACTCTCCCTCCCACCCCCTCCACAAGGTGCTGGACAACCTGAGGAGCTCTTTCAGCCAGAGACTGCGGCTGCCGCGCTGCTCCACTGAGAGACACAGGAAATCTTTCCTGACTGTTGCCATCAAACTGTTGAACGCTGCACTTTAATCTTACAATTCACATATGTAGATAAGTGTAAATATGTCACTGATGTATATAATTATAGTGAGATCTTTTATCTTTTATTTTTTATCTAACTTGTTTGATTTACATGCTCTGGTTGGATTGCTTCTGTAACAAAGGAAATTTCCCCTCGGGGATGAATAAAGTAACTCTGTCTGTCTGTCTGTAGCAGTTCCATTTGACAACTGCCTGAACTGCTGGTCTACCTACAGAAGCTTCTACCTGTTTCCTGTAATGACGCTGTGCAGGTAAGTACGGGACACCACCATTTCCATGCAAGGATCAGCATTTATCAATCTGGACGTGAGCAGATGAAACTATCGTGAATGCAAGTTAGAGTCAGTGTGGATTTGCGGTGCAGCCCAGCAAAATCTGAAAATAATGATTAAACAAACCTCAAACCAGTCATTAAGCACAGGCAGCCACAAATTCTGTACAGAATAAAAACTAAAATACAATAAAATAATATAAATATATTTGTCTGTTTTTAGGGAAGCATTTTGCATTCAGCTGAAAAATAACAAATTTTTGGTAACTGGAGAACCTGCAGAGCAGCAGTGCAGCGTCAGGGCAGCACGTGAGCTCGTCCACGGCAACGCTGGTCTCCTCATTCTAATATTTAAGGGCTTAACATGTTAATGATGATTTTGAGCCGCCACATTTATCAAGACCTGATCATTTTTACGCTGGGATTGGTCAGATCATTCCATGAATCACGTGTCCTATCGTACCAGGAGTAATCCGCTCAGATTTGCGCTCGTCAGCTCCAACTTAAACACAACAAGAACAGCATTAAGAGGTAAACAAGCACAAAAGTGATGTGCAACTACAGGATTAGTGCAACCAGTCAGCTCAGAAACCAGACAATTAACATAGAGAGAGAGTTCAACAGTCTTATGGGCTGTGGGATAACTCTGTTCCTGAGTCAGCTGGTCCAGGCCCTGATGCTGACAACAGCTGGAACAGTGTTGCTGGGCTGGTGAGGGTCTGTTGTAATCCCATCATCTTCTTCCTGAACTGATGAAGAGACCCTGCATAGATGGCAGCTGCCTTATTGAGTCTCCTCAGCCTGAAAAAGAAGAAGAGCTGCTGTGCAGCCATTTTTGTGGGGACATCAGTGTGACGAGTGCCGGTGAGGACCTAAGCGATGTGCACTGTGAGGAACCTGGACAGAACCTGGCAAAAGGCTCCAAGAGAGCCTGGCTCCTCCAACTACAGAATGTGTGTACCTGTGCACAAACGGCAACTTCTCAGTTCAGGAAACTACAAGAAGATACTTCTTTTCTCCAACAAAGCATCATTTCATGTAGCAACATTGTTGGCAGGGCTTGAACCTGCGGGGGGAGACCCCAATGGAGTTCTAGTCTATCACCTTAACCACTCGGCCACAACACCAACAGATGCAGAAAACTCTACAGGTTAATACATGGAATGGGATGGTTTTTCAACCTGCGAGTTCTTTACATTTTAAATTTACTTGATGAAGTAGGATTTTGTTTAAACTCCACTGAGAAGAGGTGTTAATAATAATAACCTTATAAAAATACACAGCAGTAAACACTCAGAAACAAATAAAACAGTTAGATGTGGCCTGTTAAACATACGATCTCTACGGTCTAAATCTCTTCTAGTTAATGATTTAATAACAGATCATCTGTCTGATATTTTCTTTCTCACGGAGACTTGGTTGCAGGATGAAGAATATGTTAGTTTAAATGAAGCAACTCCATCAAGTCATATTAATTATCATGTTCCTCGAAGTGTAGGCAGAGGAGGTGGAGTGGCAGCAATCTACCGCTCCAGCCTTCAAGTCAATCCCAAACCTAAAGCTACCTGTAGCTCTTTTGAAAGTCTCACTCTCAGCCTCTCTCACCACAATTGGAAGTCAGAAAAGCCAGTTTTATTAGTTGTGGTGTATTGGCAACCTGCAGCTGCTTACACACAGTTCCTGGCGGAGTTTTCAGATTTCCTGTCTAGTTTAGTGGTCAGTACAGATAAAGTCATTATAGTGGGTGATTTTAACATCCATATGGATGATGATACTGACAGTCTTAAGACGGCGTTTAACTCACTGATAGATGCAGTAGGTTTCTCTCAGTTAATAAATGAACCGACGCACTGTCATAATCACACTCTGGATCTGGTTCTCACCTATGGTCTAGAAACTGAGAACCTGGTAGTTGTTCCCCAAAACCCCCTCCTCTCAGACCACTCACTTATAACCTTTGACTTCACTCTAGCAGCCCGAGCAGCACATGACAGGAAGGTTTACTACAGCAGGTGTCTCTCTGAAGATACTAGAGACAGATTTGTAGCTGAAATTGCAGCGGTGCCCCCTCTAGCGCCTCCCACTGGTGCAACAGATCATTCTGATCTAAATGTTACTCCGGCAGATATTGACTGCTTTGTCAATGTCACTGCAGCCACACTGCGTATAGTTTTAGATTCGGTTGCCCCACTGAAGAAGAGGTTCGCACACCATAGAAGCCTGGCTCCGTGGTATAACACACATATCCGAACCCTTAAGCAGGCATCAAGACGGATGGAGAGGAAGTGGTATTCGGCCAGATCAGCTGATTCCCAAAGCGCCTGGAAAGACAGCTTACTAACATATAAGAAGGCCCGCCGTAAAGCCAGAACAGCTTACTACACTTCATTAATAGATGCAAATAAGAACAACCCGCGTTTTCTGTTTAACACCATAGCCAGGTTGACAAAGAGTCACAGCTCGGTTGAGCCTTCTATTCCTGCAGCTCTTAGCAGTGAAGACTTTATGAGTTTCTTCACCAATAAAATCACTAACATTAGAGAAAAGACCGATCAAGGTCGCTCCATGACAACTGATGAGCTGCCCTTGTTAGCAACCCCATCTAGTCCTGATCCACCTCTGGACAGCTTCCTGCCTATAGACCTCCCTGAGCTGACCTCCAGCATTAATGGATCTAAAGCAACCACATGTCTCCTGGACCCCATCCCAACTAAGCTTTTCAAGGATGTCTTTCCTCTAATTGGGGCGTCAGTATTAGATCAGATCAACTTATCTTTGACAACAGGTTATGTACCTCAGGCGTTTAAAACTGCTGTTATCAGACCTTTACTTAAAAAACCTTCACTTGACCCAGGCGTCTTAGCAAATTATAGACCGATATCCAACCTCCCATTCATCTCTAAGATACTTGAGAGGCTGGTTGTCAGTCAGCTAACCGATCACCTAAACAGGAATAGTCTATTTGAAGTGTTTCAGTCTGGTTTCAGAGCTCATCATAGCACAGAAACAGCACTGGCTAAAGTCACTAATGACCTCCTCATGGCATCAGACTGTGGACTTATTTCCGTACTGGTTTTACTGGACCTCAGTGCTGCCTTTGATACTGTAGATCACAGCATGTTATTACAAAGGCTACAACATGAGATTAGGATCACAGGGACAGCTCTAGACTGGTTTAAATCTTATCTATCAGATCGATTTCATTTTGTTCATGTTAATGATGTTTCCTCTGAGTGTACAAAGGTTCATCATGGTGTTCCACAGGGTTCAGTGCTTGGGCCAATCCTGTTCACTCTTTACATGCTCCCTCTAGGGAATATAATTCAGAAACACGGCATAAATTTTCATTGCTATGCCGACGATACGCAGTTGTATCTATCCATGAAATCTGATGAAACAGAGCCATTAGCCAGACTCCAGGCATGTCTCAAAGACATAAAAGACTGGATGACCTCCAATTTCCTTCTTTTAAACTCAGACAAAACTGAAGTCATTGTTCTTGGAGCTAAACATCTGAGGACTAGATTACCAGATAGCATTCTCTCCTTGGATGGCATTACTTTGTCCTCCAGTACGGCTGCAAGGAACCTGGGAGTTATCTTTGACCAGGACATGTCATTTCTCCCTCATATTAAACAGGTTTCTAGGACCGCTTTCTTTCACCTCCGTAATATTGCCAAGATCAGGAGCATCCTGTCACAGAGTGATGCTGAAAAACTGGTCCATGCTTTTGTTACCTCTAGACTGGACGACTGCAACTCATTACTGTCAGGATGTCCAAATTATTCCATTAAAAACCTGCAGCTGATACAGAACGCTGCAGCCAGAGTTCTGACAGGAATCAGCACCAGGGAGCATATCTCTCCAGTTTTAGCTTCTCTTCACTGGCTTCCAGTGAAATTTAGAATAGACTTTAAGATTCTCCTTCTAACATATAAAGCTCTAAATGGACTATCTCCATCATACCTGCAGGATCTCATAGTTCCATATATACCTAAAAGAACACTCAGATCACAGAGTGCAGGTTTACTTGTAGTTCCTAGAATTCATCAAAGCAGACTGGGAGGACGAGCTTTTAGCTATCGGGCAGCTTTACTGTGGAACCAGTTACCAACCTGGGTCCAAGAGGCAGACACCACGTCTGCCTTTAAGATCAAACTTAAAACCTTTCTGTTCACTAAAGCATATAGCTAGCCTC
Source organism: Pao palembangensis (assembly GCA_015343265.1). Lineage (NCBI taxonomy): Eukaryota > Metazoa > Chordata > Actinopteri > Tetraodontiformes > Tetraodontidae > Pao > Pao palembangensis. The sequence goes on along the minus strand of JABWDL010000301.1, from coordinate 7,616 downwards.
AAACCAAGTGTGTAGGGCTGACAGATCTAGTTTAGTCAGTTTTCACTGTTATAGCTAGAATAGGCTCATCAGACTCTTATTCTTCAATTTTTAGCACAGCTATGCTGCTATAGGCCTACGCTGCTGGGGACAAACACATGATCCACTGAGCAGTTCCCCACTTCCTCAACACCAACCACTCCCTCACGTCCTCTCCTCCTTTTCTTCTTCTTTCTCCTCCTTTTATTTTCACCGGGATTATCTGGGTCCAGTCTTCTTTGTCGTTCTGTGTGTCTCCCCCCCCTTCTCTCCCTCTCTCTCTTTCTCTCTCTCTTTGCAGGTCTTCCGTCTCCAGGCCTTCGTGCTGCACGGACTTTGGCCTCTGGCAAACTCAGGGTCCGCTGTCGGCACCTGCCTATACGGTTCATCTCTTTATAACAACCTGCTATGCTGTATTATGTGTATATATGTCTGATATGTTTGTATTTCTATGATTGTATTTTGTCTGTATTTCTTTGGTTTTATGTTTGTATCTGTTCTCCCTCTCTCTCTCTTTATTCTCTCTGTCCTGTCTCCCTCTTTTATTCCTCCTTTACCCAGCCAACTTTGAGCAGGATGGTTCCCCCTTGTAAGCCTGGTCCTGCTCAAGGTTTCTTCCTGTTAAAAGGGAGTTTTTCCCTGCCACTGTGCTTACCTGGGGGTTCAGGCTCTGGGTTTCTACCTCTGTAAAGCACTTAGAGACAATTTTATTGTAAAAGGTGCTATATAAATAAAATTGAATTGAAATTGAATTGAGAACTTTCTTCTTTCTCTTTTGTCAGAGCTCGAGTTACTAGGTCAGAGTTCAAGATAGACATGTCTGCAAAAGTAACCTTTTCACTTGTTGATAGCAAGGCCTCCGTAACCTGTCTTCAGAAAAACACTCACTGACACAATGTCAGGAGTGGGATTTGAGCCCACGCCTGCAGGGGAGACTGCGATCTGAACGCAGCACGTTTGACCACTCAGCCATCCTGACAAGCCTGACCAGCGCCTGGCAACACTGTGGCCAGGTTTCTTTTCACAAAAAGCTCGTTTTCTCCAATGTTTGGTCAGAAACAGCTGTTTTTGCTGAAACCTAGCTATGTTCTACTGCTCATAACTAAAGAATAGAAAAAGGTAGAAATAAACTTTTTTTCTGGTGAAAGAAGAGAGTCCAGTCTTTCTTTTGGTCGTTCCAGTGTTTTTATAGTCATGGCAGGCAATATTCTGTGGGCCTTGGAAAATCAGTCAGCTGTTCTAAAACCCTGGCGGTGTGGGCTTCTGTTCTTGGAACCAGCCGGTGGTTAAAGAGATATAAAGAAAATGGGTAAATAAAACCAAACTAGTGATCCGTAAGGTTAAGAAGCTGATAAAACAAAAACATAAATGGGACACAACCATATAGAAAACAATAGAAAATGTATGTGCAAATATGAAGTGGAACTCTCAGGGCTTAAAAGTTTCGTCATTGTTCCTTTTATTGTTGATGGGGCTGAACCTTCAGCTGAAGCCTACTGATTTGGGCTAGGGTTACACAAACAGAAAGTTATACAAATCACACCGCAGTGAGGACCCGGGTGGTTCTGTAAGTCTACCATTAATGGCGGTTCCGGACCCGGCATTGAGGAAGAGAGAGAATGTGAAGAGAGAATGTCTATCTCTGACGCTGCTACCTGGAGACTACTAGCACCAGTCTGGAGGATGAAGGTCTTCAGGACTGCAGCAATGAAGGGCAAGATGGGGCGAACCCAGCAATTACAGTTCTGCATATAATATTTTCAGTTTCAGATCTTTTCTTCAGGTTCAGGTCGTTTTTTAGGCTCAGACTTGAGGCCCTGAACCGATGTGGTGAGAGTGTGCAGGAAAGAACTTCTTGTAGTGGACACATGCACAAAGGGAAAGATGTCTGTCCCTGGAAAAAGGAAAGAGAAAAAAGGGAACTAAGCTTGTGTACACCTATCTTATCCCAGGGAATTAGCGGCTGTCCCCAGTCCTGGCACCTCCCCAGGGTCACAGATCAGCGAGCCAGAATCCATGTAAAGGGCCCCGATGCCTTACGGTCCTACCAATGCCCCTTCAGTGTGTGAGGCCCTTGTTAATGATGAGCTGTGGGTTGTGTCTTCCTCTTGAAGACCTTCAGCAAGAGGAATTCTTCTCCTGCTAGCTCTGGTCTCTCCTCCGTCAAGGGTGGAACCTGGAGAGAAAGACTGATAGCCATATGTTTAATAATTTTGTACATTACCTTTGGGTTGCAAGTTACGGATGGTCCCACGGCGCCCCAGGGTCCTGAGAAGGGACGTCCGTGTTGGAGCCCAAATGGAGTGAACCCTGTTTGACGGTTCACCGAATATCTTATGGTCATGAGGACCAATGGCAATGCATCTATCCAATTGAGGCCAGTTGAGGTCATTGTTTTAGCTAATTAATTTTGATGTGCTGATTCATTCTTTCCACATTACCCTGTGACTGGGGGTGGTAAACTGTACCATATTAGATCATTTTTTTTCATTTGTTCAATCTGCATTTGTGTGAGTGATTGCCGTGCTGCAAGCAGTGACGCAGCTTGTTGCTGTTCTTTGGTGATAAATCTATCTAACAGAGTGATCAGACATTGTGACCATTGGTCCCATGGAGCGCCAGGAATCATAGGATTATCAAGCAGTTGTTTAACTGGTGTAGGCAAACCTGCCATAAGTTTTTCCTTCATCATTACCATTGTGGGTGTACCATCAGTCGGAGACTCACCTGTAACTCCGATCCACTTACTTCTTCCCGTATGAAGCCACGCCTCAGGGGTGGTTCCCTCCTCGGTCTTCCATGGATGTGAAAAGGATGCGATCACTGCAGCACTGACAGGAAACATAGCTCGCATAGCAGCAAAGAAATTTTCAACATGGTCAGTAACAGGTGCAGAAGGTGGCACATCCTCAGTTCGAGCTGCTGCTTCAATCTGGCTCAATGTGTGGTGTCCTACACAGGCGGCTACAATAGCTCGCATGTCTCCCATGGCCAGTAACACCCCGTGTGTGTGGCCTTTTAAGGCTTGAATCCAGGGACTGGCCCCATTAGGGAGAGGTGGTAACTCATTTCTCAATCCTGTAATGTCGCCCAATTGCCATGGTTTATATGTTGGATTTACAGCGCCTGGGGCGGCCACTAGGGGGAGCTGGAGCACTGGTTGCACTCCTGTGACCTGTGCTCGGGAGCGCGTGAAAGGAACAGAACGATAACCGTCATTTCCTGGTGTGGAGTGAACGGAGAGTGTAGACTGTGGTGTCGTCGGGATGGAACTCAGAAACGATTGACCTGGTTCCCCTTGTTGAGGTGTCATAGGTGACGTGTGAGACGATACGTGTGATGCGCCTTCTTGTGGTTGTGTCTGGATTTGTAAATTACACAACTGGGTTTCCAATTCTGCCATACACTTAGACATGTCCTCAGCGGGACGCAATAAGTCTGCAGCCATCTGTCTTTGCCATTTAACCCAACCATCATCTTCCTGTGTTGAGGTGTTTTTTAGAGCAAAAGGGTTCGACGCTGAAAGTGCCGGGACAGATGCTGAAGCCAACGATTGCGTCTGACTTCCTTGTCCACCACCCGCTCCATGAGCTTCAAATTCCACATTCCCACCAGCCAATTGTACTGTGCCTCCTGCTATTACTGGATATAATGCTGCCCCTTGACAATACGGTGGAGGTGACTTCCCTGTTCCCAGCTCTTTGGTCACACTTTTTTCTTTTTTGTCTTTACGCCATTTATTCGCTACGCGCATAGTCATCTCTCAACGCTTGCGCCATGCATTTCAGCCTATCTGCTTTCTCCGCTTTACTTTCCCACTTCCCTCTTTTCAGCACACTCGCTGTCCCTGCCGTAATTTCTGCTTCCTCCTTCTTCACTTTCTGCTCCACAATAATCATGCCGATGATTCTGATTGGTCACTGTCAGTCTTTCCACGCTCTTCTTGTCTGTCACGCCTGCTTCTACAGTCTCGTGCCCAGTGTCCAACTTTACAACACTGGTAACACACATGCACTGGTCCCCACCTCTTCCTCTGCTCCTGTCTGTTCTTTGTCCTCCTCTTGTGATTCTGTTTGAAAGAACCCAGTCTCTTCTTACCCTTTATTATCTTCCAGCACATATATTTATGTCAATTTTTGATCTTTAGTCAGATGTTGTTCTGCGTGTTTACAATGTTCTATGAAATCTCTCAGTCTCGCTGTGCCATGATTCTTGTTGGAGTTTCTCTGACTCCCCTGTTGTAATCAAAAACTTCTTTCAGTCTAGCGTAGAAGTGACCAACATTTCCTGTTTTTTGTGTTGTGAGATTACTTTGAAGTCAATTTGCAATTGTTCTGTATTTATTTTTCATTCTGTAATTTCAATCACCCACAATTAAATTAACAGAATCATAAATTAACAGTTTTTCTTGATCAATGTTTGAATTCCAGTTTCCGCATGTACAAGTTGAATCTGCACCCAAACCTATTCTGTTTCCACACCTTTAGTTCTGTATCTTGCCATGAGATAGTTCTGTTCTGTCAAGGTCTTGTTTCAGGTGTGTAACCCCTGTCTATGGCCTTCTGCACATCTCCTTCAGTCCAGGGTCGGTAGACAAACAATGTGAGAATTTGTAATGTGCCCACTGGGTTTGGAACTTCAACCACTGGCTAAATATCTGCACCAACAGGTCCTGCAGATTGTTGTGACTGCTCTGCGTTTGTTCCAAACTTCTCCTGGTTTCCCACATCTCAAGTCATGTTCCTCAGTCACTTTAGTTCATGTCAATTTAATGTCAACAGTGGCTTTAGAAAAATTTAAGTCAGCCAAATTCGGATAAAAAGAATAATTTGGGGAGAGGTGTTGGAGGTGGGTAAGGAGGAGGTTTATTAGGTTTCGGTGTGTTGAGGACCCAAACGCAGACACGAGCAGGCGCGTCAAGTACAGAAACAACCCTTTATTGGGTGTATACAGGGAAACAGAAATTGATCCAGTGGAGGAACAACAAAGTCAATGTAATACTCAAGTCCAAACACTTCACGGAGAGACTCCACTGCAGGGTGTCCAGAGACCCGAACTCAGGAACGTGGCAACCTGGGAACCAGGGCAAAAACTCTCATGAGTCAAAAAATTCAAAAACCACGAGAAAGCTTCAGTCTGAGTGCTTTCTGTGGCACTCTGCAGGAAAAGGAAGGACGAACAAACAACACAATGATCCAGCAACCAGGACCAGCTGGCAGCTGAGGTGATCAGTGACAGGTGTGGTCAATGCTGGATCCCGGGAACCCGCGCCCTCTACAGGGAAAACCAGGAGTGACTCACACAAGCCATAAAGGGCCAGCAAGCCAGACCCTAACAAGGTTGGGGCTTTTGTCATCATTTTTCATGTCCGTTGTTTGGTCACATTATCTTCTATGTCCGTCAGCGTGAGTGCTTCTGCTTTCCCAGCTACTCTGCTATCTTTGCTTCTCTGCTGTTCCTCCTGTCTTCGCTTCACTTCTACCAACCAAACTTGTACTATTTCATATCCTGTCTTTTGTTTGGTTTATTTTTAGTTTTACTGTGAATATTGCAGTTGCACTTATCCACGTGTTTTACATTCTCTTCATCTTTTAACACATACTTTTTGTCACTTGTGAGGCATTTTACAAAAACCTTGATGATATACTCCCTTTCAAAGAAAAATAATCTAGGGCCTTGTTGGTCACAAAGATCTACTGAATCAATCTTGACATTAGCTGGGCTCATCCAGGAGTTGAACCCAGGCCCTCTCACACCCTAAGCGAGAATCATACCACAAGACCTGAGAAGAGTTCAGGTCAGATAGATAATATGGATGTGACACTGTCACATTCAAAGTCATGATTATGGGAGTGAGTGTGACTGGTCGGTAGTTGTTGTAGGAGGAGGAGGGAGACGGCTTTTTTAGAACAGGGATGATGGTGGTGTTCAACACCTCACTGAGCTGTTGAAGATGTCTGTGAAGGCATCTGTGAGCTCCTCAGAACACGACCAGGAATATCGTCAGGACCCGGGGCTTTCCTTGTGTTAGTACTTCTGAGTGATCTCCTCATGTTGTCCGGAGATTGCGACAGCACCTGGTCACCACCTTGGGAGGCGGAGGGATCTTTTGTGGTGGAGTGTGGTTGGGCAAACTCCCATGCACCCTCAAGGACCCTGTTGAGGGTATAGAGCTGGTCCACAGCTACAGAGCCAGGAGGAAAACCACATTTCTCCTCCTGAATCCGAGGCTCGACTCTCTGTACGCCTGAATAGACCTTACCAGGGAGGATGAGGAGTGTGATCCCACTATAGTTGGAACACACCCTTCGGTCCCACCCCGGTCTGCCAATCCAGGAGGACTGCCCCCGATGTCCATGCGATGTTGCAGACCACGACAACCCTACAACATCCAGAGCCCTAAGGAACTCCGGGCGAATCTCATCCACCCCCAGGTCCCTGCTACCGAGGAGTTTTTTGACCACCTCGGCTACTTCAGCCCCGGAGATACGAGAGCCCGTCCCCAAGTCCCCAGGCCCTGCTTTCTCACTGGAAGGCACGTTGGTGGGATTGAGGAGGTCTTTGAAGTATTCCCTCCACTGATCCACAACACGCCATGCTGCTGACCCCCAGTCGAGGTCAGCCATCTCCACTGTACAGTGTTGACAGTGCACTGCTTCTCCTTCCTCAGACGCTGGATGGTTTTCCAGAATCTTTTCCAAGCCGTCCGGAAGTTGTTCTCCATGGCCTCACCAAACTCTTTCCACGTCCGGGTCCTTGCCTCGCGACCATCGTAGCCGCACTCTGCTTGGCCCGCCGGTACCTGTCTGCTGCCTCAGCAGTCCCACAGGCCAAAGAGTCCCGGTACGAATCCTTCTTCAGCTTTACGGCATCCCTCACCACCAGTGTCCACCAGCTAGTTCGGGTATTGCCGCCACGGCAGGCATCGACCACCTTACGGCCACAGCACACCTTACGGCCTCAACAATGGAGGCACAGAACATGGTCCACTTGGACTCAATGTCCCACGCCTCCCCCGAGACATGGTCAAAGCTCTCCTGGAGGTGGAAGTGGATGCTCCTTCTGACAGTAGACTCTGCCAGGCGTTTCTGGCAGACCTCACAATACGTTTGGGTATGGGGTCACATGGGGTCCAGAAGACATGAGAATTACAACAGTGTTTGTAACAGCAGTAGTTGTAACAGTGTAGTTCCAAATCCAAAATTGATAACATCAAATGGTTCAATGTTGAAATTACATCAGTTAAATAATCAGTGATACCAGATATTAAAGTAACACATAATCCATCAGTTAAATTTAAAGTTGCACCTAACTTTCCACTTTTAGCTAACAAACAAACCAAAAACCTTATTATACCAAGGCACATTTTGGTTAAAATTATAAACAGGAAATGAAGACTCTAAAGACAATGATCTTGGTTTTCGACTATGACCCTCACCTCTTTTAACTGTGTCTTTTGGGATATCACTTAATTGCTTAAAAGCTTTGTTTTAACCCTTTCACCATGGGAGATCCCAGCGTTGTTTCCTGAAAGTCTTTATGAAAACCCAGTCCCTGGATTGGAGAAGATGGGAACTTCTCTGTCTCCTACTGGAAGG